>JAQGBT010000312.1:0-59261 GCA_034698585.1 Disparrhopalites patrizii
TCCGCCGTAGCCGCCACCTCCCCATCCCCACCCATCGTGCCCACCCCCTCCATGGCCGTGATTGTTGTTGTTCCCACCTACAGGGAATTCCCAGAAAATTGGAGCTATTAATCAAAGCACGACATGATGTGGAGATAAGAATTGGAAAGATCAACTCGGTTTCTCTGCATGGCTCAGAGATAAGAGAAAACTGAGTTATTAGTGAAACTAATTAGTTTTTGCACAATCTCATATACATTTTAGCGACTAAATCCGTGACACATCTCACTAAAGTGAGCTTGCATGCAGCGAAGTTTTGTTGTGCTGCAGAGTGAGAGATGCACACGTGAAGAATTGGATTAGACCGCTGTAGTTCTCATACTGTTATTTTTGTCAAGGCACATACTGAATAAATATGTGTGAGGCTACATGCATAGAGAATGGGGGTGGAATGTAGTGCAAGTCCACCCCTTGGCTTGCTTGGTGAAGAGGAACGAGAGTGTATTGGGTTTGGAGTAAAGTGCATTAAGGAACGAGTTAGTGCGTGAAATTCAGTTGTAAGTCAGTATTATTATCGTGTCAAAAAAGAAAACAGAGCACAGAGACAAAGTCGAGATAAGAAGCGGGATTCAAAACGGAAATCTATAAATCTGTAATGCACTTATAGTGGAGGTGCCTTGCAGAAGGAAATCTAATACGTACATACAAATGTATACATTCAAACTACTCCCAAGACTGGCATTTCCTTCTGTGTCGTAGGATTTTGGTGCATGTTCTGTATTTGCATGTTAAAAAGTATGTTTTTATTTACGTGTACTGAATGTGGCTTTTACCTGCCGGTATTTTGTAGTAGTGATGGTAGGCTGTAAAAAGAAAGACAAAATGATAATAATGTGTATCAGATATAACATTAGAGCTTTTGCGCATCTCCACATATGTATCTAACCTAGGGAATGTGTATTCTTTGATATAAAGTATGGAAGCAGAGCATAATATGTGGTGTATGTGATGAAACTTCCCATTTCCCCGTCTTGTGGTCTTTCATAAATACTCAATAATTGTAATTGAAATCCCACAACATATTTTCCTTTTGCCTTACTTTTCATTCTCGACCACCTTTCTGCATATCTTGATGCACCTCCTTTCTTTCTTTCTTCCTTTCTTTCTGGCGACATGTCGATTCAGGAGGCTTGGAATTGTGCAGCGTGGTCACTGAGCAGTCCACAAACACCAATTCTCATCCGCCTTTTTTCCCCGTTCATTGTCGCTGAGGAATACTTTTTCACTAGAACCTCTGAATGCAATTGTATTTATAAGATAGGAAGAATCAATTACGCTGATCTCTCCACCTCCTTTAGATTATGTGGGTCTGCGGTAATACGGATCCACTCACAAACGCTAACTATGCAGTCCTCTGCGTAATCAGCAAAAGTTTGATTCCTTTTGTGGCCATCGTTGGATAATTTTATTTTATGTCAAGCTATATTATCACCGCTTGGAATCAATCCAATTGACAACTTTTCTAAAGTGAAACCAATTATTATTTATTATACCTCGCCAAATTATTATTTTCTCTTTATTATATAACCATACGTTCTTAATAGTACACAAAATGTTCTTAATGGCCATACGATACTTGATTTTATAAGACTTAACAGCCTAACTGACGCAAAAATGTTTTGCAAAAGGGAAAATAATACCACAATATTTGCAGTTCGTACGTGAAAATTGGAATTAGTATTTTCTCTACCTGCTTTTCTCACACTCTATTACTACGTTTGCCCTGATAAATGCGCACTGTCATGTATTTGTCATTTAAACAATATTTAAATGTACTCTCACAAATTATTTAGAATAATTCGTAATAGTGCTTGTCATGACGTAAACACTTTGTGGGCAATCTTGGCTGGTCAGGTGAATGGATAAATGGTTTTTATATCAAATCGCCATTAACCGCAGTAACGATAACAGGAATGTCTGCAAATGTTCAGTAAAAATCATCACTCTCCAAACATTTCCAATTAATACCAGACACGAGTGTAGATAAAATCTCAAAGTGTTACTGATTTTTCTGTTTTTGTAAAGATCTTCGGAGGAAAAGCAGGAAGAAACCTCAAAAGAGGTTTATCTGGCGCAAATATCCCAAAAAAATATGGCCCTATTCACACCCAAGAATCCATTAAAATGTTTGGTGATGTCAAAAAGTGTCTCACTCTCAAAACAATTGTATTAATATGTATTAATACATAAAATATGCATACATATCCAGTCTTTTCTGAAAATGTGTAATACGCAGGTCTTTGCTGCGAAATTGGGATTTGCAAAATTTTTTGATGTGCTGCATGATTGTGTGGGAATTTTGAAGATTGTATTGGGTACCCTGTGGGCATGTGAGGGTAATAAATTTCATAGGGTGACAATTTGACAATGACGTCCTTATAGCAAGTGCTACAGTACGGTTGTCAAAAAAACTAAAAATAAAAGTAACACAAAAAGAAAGTGTGATGGCTCTATGCATTTATAATAATATGATTTAACAGGGATAGTTTGGGATAAAAAAAAAGCCATATACTCGGCATTTTTGAAAGAAATTCTTCCCCTGTATAAAAGTTCATCTGCCTTGTCACTGCACCTTCTATTTCTCTCTGCAAAGGTAATAAAAATAAGGAAGGGAAATGCATATTTTTGAACGCCGTTGGGACTGCATATAAAAGCTATTGTAGCTACGTCCATGCAACTTGCATGAAATCGTGTGAAAAACATAATAATGACTGAGTGCATCCTGAGGAGCATGTGTGCATACCTATTCCTTGTGTAAACGGAGATAACAATACGCGGTTTTATATTAAAATGTGAGATCCATACGGAGAATAGAATGAACAAAAATAGAGTAAAAAAAAGTTTTTAGGGGAGAACCTCTTGCTGTAATACATATCGTATGATTCGTATGTAATTTCTTGAGAACGGACTTATTCTTTAATCACCCTCCTGTTTTTCCTTTCCTCACTTCGCTCTCTTGTGGGGGTAATTTTCATTAAAGAATATGAGCTTATCCCTGCCTGCTTGACTATTATTGCTTTTTTTTCTACCACGCTTTTTTTTTTATTATCGCCACCACACTTCCATCCCTTGTAAATCCTTCCTCGCCTCAGTCAACATGACCTGCTGATGTTCTATCTGCAGACTTTCATACATATAGCACTTCCTCGTAATCGCGCACATACATAAGTGACTTTACGGGTTTTATGCAAAGGCAGTCAAAAAATGGTTCCTGCTGGCAGGAACATCGTTGGAGAGCCGTTTTACTCAGGTCTGTAACACCTACAAATTCTCTGATGCTTTTTTTCATTTATAAAAATACAAAGCAAAAAAAAAGAACCAAATTAATGTGCATTGGAGGAAGAAGAATGAAACTGTTACGGCAGGGACATTTTGACAAGTAACGCCAATAGTCATTCCTCATATTTGTGTACATAAATGGACTTGCGTAAACACAATAAATACTTATGCTAAATTATAGTTCATATGTGTGTTTGTAGACTTACCAACTTTACGGTGACATGCTAATGTGAGGACAAATATTTCCACAAATACTAAAGAAGAGATCTGAAATGAAAAAAAAACAAATATTTAGGGCAAAATCAGCAAATATCTTAGGGCCAGTTCAAATAGTCCACTGTCTTTTAGGGCTTTTCTTTTCAATAGTAGACATTAACTCCTTGAATAGTATATGTGCAATGCCAGAAATCTCAATTGCCCCCTTTTTACTTTTACACTTGGACGTATTTTAAAAATTTTGAACGGAGATTCTATTCTATTGTATGTTAAAATGGAGAAAACTATAATAATTGAAAAAATTGTGGGAAAAATATAATAATTGAAAAAATTGGAGAAAAATATAATAATTGAAAAATGGAGAATTAATAGACGAAATTAATTTATAATTGCGAGACAACTCACCAAGAGGCTCTTATGTAAACCAAGAAGAATCATTGTGACGGTCAGTCAAATTGTGACTAACGAAAATCACGAGCACCTTAAAAATTATTTGACACAGCTGAGCTTGAAAAAAAAAACCTATCGGTGTGTCATCCAAATCACTTTGACACGGGATGACCATGAGGTCAATTCTTGGAAGGGTCACTAGCACAAAATATGTTGGAGGAAAATATCTGTCATTTTGTCACCACTTGCCCCAAACAGAAACTGCCAAGCGTACGGAAACTGTCAAAACGCGCTCTTTTTTTTAGAGGAACACCAACAATGAGAAATGTGACGTACAAAATAAAATAAAAGAAGTTGGCACAATGTCAATAATGAACTTCATGTGAGGATCCTTGTTTTTCATAACCTCCGTTTATATAGAGGGAAGAGGTAGAAGTGAGGGGGGAGGGAGGACGATCGCGAGGAGATGCGGAGAGTCAAAAGAGATGAATAGGAGGACTTAACGAACCACCTCAAATGTCTTTAAACATCTCATGCTTAAAAATGAGAGTATGTATACATACAGAGAAGATGAAGAGAAAAAAATCCCTGGGATACAATGGTTAGTAATGTGGAATACAAGTAAATTCTTTTTAGATAAAACATTTGGAGGAGCAACTCCCCCTTGAAATGTGGTGAGCTACATATGTATATAGGAATGGCAAAAAGATCTGTATGAGGAATCACATATGGAATAAAAGGTGCAGTGGGTATGTCGATTAGTTGGCCACAGAACATCTTTCTTTGTTGGTACATATCCGAGGCAATTTCCCCTTCTTTCCTATCCATACCTCGAAAGATGTACAATGTTACAAGGGGATGGAAATGAAGGGGATAGAAGGGAGGTTTACAGTCATTCCCTACGGTTTTTGGAAGCAACAGGACACATCCTTTTGTCAACATGAGTGACACTGCAATGTAGTTTGCTAACACGTACATTTTTTTTTGTCTTCCTCGATGCAATTTTTCCATTTTGGAAGTTACAATGTAGCCAAATAGTTTTTTCGTCCCTCTCTACGCACCCTGCACTAATGGGCAAAGAAAGAGAAAGGAGTGGCAGGTGTCTCTTCATTTCCGAAAAACTGGTCACACCAAAGCCAGTCTCAATTCTCATTTTAACTCCTCATTTCCATTATTGTTTCAATATATGCAAATTATGCTTTATGAATGGCATTTGTGGGGGAAATTGACAGCCAACTTGAGTTCCCAAAAACATGGATTAATCCCTGCATAAAAAATACAGCCATGAAACGCAGAAATTCCTCTAGGTTTTTGTATTTTCTGTTTGCAAGCACGATAATCAAGTGTAAAAACGAAATTTGGGGCCATTCCACATCTTCTGCGTAACCCAATGCTTTGAGTGTGAACAAAAAAAAAAACTGAAGAGGCATTTCTTTTTTCTTGCACGTCCGCGGTTAGTGGTAGGCACTTATAAAGTTGTATTCTTTTTTTTTCCTTTGCGAAGAAAGAAAGTGAAGTACGTGAAGTTGATCATGGTTGTAATCATATAAAAATTCATTCAACTTTCAAGTAATTATTTGTGGGAATTAATCCTTTTTAATCTCACTGTTCCTCTTTCTAATGGCGTTCGTACTAGGGGTGGTGCTAAGGTGAAAATACTGGGAGAAAAAAACATGAAGAGGTCCTTACTGCTTGCATCATTTTGGCAGTTACGTAAAGTCATGTAAAGGTGCTACGAGGCTTTCTCATTTTTTCCTTCTTTCCTTCCTTTTTTTTTATTCCAAACAGCCATTCCAATTATCCAGTTTCGCTTGTGTACAGTGCAATTCGGGCAATTCGAACAAGCTTGGAGCCATGCCCTGGAGCATGTTAGCAATGCAAATGACAATAATGAGTAAAATGTCGCATCCCCAATTATCTGCATTTCCATTAATAAACCAAAGCCCCGATTATGCTTGTCTGTCGAGGTCATTCGCCGGCCAGTTCTATTTTTAAAAAAGGGAAATAAATCAAAGTATTTTAATGTGAGTGTAAAATCAGAGTAGCAGTTGTGTGTTTGTAGAATTTGCTCGTACAATTATCCGCGTACAGAGTATTTAGCAGGTTTGGGAAATATTCCGTAGATAAGAAAGCTAAATAAGAATCGTGCATTTTTTCTATTTTAATTATTTCATACAAATTAATAACGTGATTCAAAATGGCGGTGCAAAATAATTACATCTCCACGCGTCCAAAGCACTATTTTGTGGTCATTTTATTGCTAGCATTTGTTGTGCCCGTGGTATGGAGTGACAGCCAGGTTTACAAAAACCCGCCTTATCCCGGCTATTTCACGGCCCTGAATTCAACTTTGGGCAATTTAATTCAGCAGCTGAATTTTTACAGGCAGTATATAAGTAAGTAGTCATTTTAATTGTGGATAATTATCTGAATCAAAGCTTTGATTGATGTACATATGTA
Organism: Disparrhopalites patrizii; assembly: GCA_034698585.1. NCBI lineage: Eukaryota > Metazoa > Arthropoda > Collembola > Symphypleona > Sminthuridae > Disparrhopalites > Disparrhopalites patrizii. Next base: position 6,385 of record JAQGBT010000312.1, read on the forward strand.
TTGTGATTTTGCTCCGACTTGCAGGCCAGTCACTGCATTCGTTAGATTCTTTCCCGGAAGTCTTGCCCACACCATTAGCGGAATTTGAGAAGATTAATGAGCAGAGTAACGCTAGCAATTCCACTCTGCCAAAAGCGAAAGGGACCGGGACGGAGCTGGTGGATTTGAAACAAAAGCTTTCCCACGACGAAAGTGAGGAAAGGAAGGTGACCGTGGAACCCGTGAGGGATCCGGGGCTTCCGGAAGCATCGGCACCCAATCCCGGATTTGCTGGCGACGTCCGTTTGAGTATCAACTCCACCGAAAAAGAATCCCCGGCCATTAATTCAATTGGCAACGAATGGGATTTGAAATGCGGGGTTTTTACTGGAGAAAGGACGTACGAAGATCTACAGAGTAGCTGGAATGTGAGTTTAATGTTTTAATTAATTCGTAGTAGCAAATGCGGTATTCCTCTGCACGGTAAAGATTGATATGCAACTGCAAGAGTGAAATGATACTGCAACTTTTTCATGAAATGCACCCAGGTTGCTCTTGGAAGTGTAGAAGATCGTGGTGGCTACAGTTTTGTTTGCGGAGGAGTGGTTATTGATTCAAAAACTGTTCTAACTTCAGCCAGTTGTCTCCTTAAAAATAACGAGTAAGACCAGCAAAGAATGATAGTACAATCATTTTTTGATTTTTTTGAAATTCATGATTTTTTGATTCACTTCCTTGAGGAATTATGGCAATCCTTTGAATATGCGCAGGAATGTGAAAACAGCCCGATATTTGAACTTATTGTACAAGATTGATAGCACTATCCTTCACCCAGATTTTAAATTGGGGGTGGTCTACAATGACATCGCTCTGGTGAAGCTGGAGAAACCGATGGAGGTTGCCGAGAAAAGCCTGCCTTGCCTTCCACCATCCGCCCCTTGCCCGAATGTGACCGAAAAGGAGACGATGGACATCAAGTCCTTCACAACTGATTGGCTCTTCCTGTTGAAAGGTAAATAACCTCAAATATAACAAGTATATGGAACCATATCTTATGAGACACAAGTTTTGGGATTTAATTTTTTTAGGGAATAAATTACTCCTGGAACCAACTATCAAGTCCGTGAAAGTAGTTCCCAATAGCAAGTGTGAAGAAATGTATAAAAAGTATTTCCAAGCAAACCGATTGGACTTCGAGAGAATGTATTCCCGGGGCATGGACTCGACATTATTATGTGCGGAACGTCCCAACGAAAGCCATTGCCAGGTACCCTGATTCCCTGGTTTACTCTGCCTGATTGATTTTAGAATCTTATTTTATTTACGAATGTCTTCTAACTCCAACAATGCTCAGGATCATCGTGGATATCAGATGGTTTGTCACCCCACGGATTTCCCTCATTACTTCGTCACTGGAACCAGAACTGCTGGAGAACACTATTGTGATTTTATAAAATTACCCGGTGTCTACACATCCGTCATGCATTTTTCGGACTGGATAAGAAATAATTTATAGTGCACAATGATATCTTTTAAAAAATTTAATTATTTAAAAAACCACAATTTTTTCTACATATTATAATAGCATATAAAAGTATATGACTATACCAAGTTCGTATGACATACTAGTATTAGTACATAACTATCTACACCGATTTAGTGGGATTTCCACAAAAACAGAACAGGAAATCAACGAATATGAGTAAAAGGCTTACTAAACGAGGCTAAAAAAGGTAACAAATGTATTGTACAATTGTATTTGCCACACGGCACTCAATTTTTTAAAACTTAACTGCGAAAATTATACTAAATTTTTAACTAATGATACTTGCATTTTTTTGTAATTTTTGAAATCAAGAAAATTGTATCATTCTGGTAATTTAAAAACTTGCCATTATAACAATACAATTGAAGGATTATACATATAATTAAATTACATAAGAATTGACAGGCATCCATTTTTAATTTTATAACTTTATAGGAATAAATACCATTGTATGTATTAGCTACTTGTCGCAGAAAATTAAATGTTTCTCCGTTTCTGATTTTTTGCCATAAAATTACAAAACGGTAACAATGATAGTGAAATTACATTTTGGTAATTAGAACGCAGGTAATTGGATGTCTAACTTGTATTAGTGCCAGGGCATCACAAGTTGCATCCCTTGTAGAGGGACCCAATTCGTCTCAGAGGAAGCTTTGGTTGCAGTCGGAGCCCTAATCGAGTAGGCATGAGGCACATGGAGTTCCCATTGAAATTCGTCCCTTCGAAGAGAGTCCAACCCTCCTGGCCGGACAAAGCCAAGGAGTTGAACCGGCCGGTGATGCCCGCGTAAGGTGACCGGGTCACTCTTAGCTCATCCCCATCAAAATCCAGACCTTCGTACAAACTCACCGCCGAAGTTTCCGTATCCGAAGCCCCGAGAAACCGGAAGGAGGACATGATCTGGGCGATTTCGATGGCTGGGGGCGCCACACATCCCGGGCCTGTGAAGTTTTGCCGGGGTTGGATAAAATTCTTTTTGCTGTACCCAATCCATCTATGAAACAGGATAATGGTCCTTTTAAAATAAGTCCAGTATATTGTCGTATTTCACAGTATTATACCACACCAAAATGAAAATACTCACACTCCAGTGTAACAGATCCGACTGATGTTCTTCAGAGAGTACAGTGACGTGTCCGACACGTGTGTGCGGTAAAAAAAAGAATTCCCGGGCTCATTGTCCGCAAAACTCTCATGGAACACAATTTCCTGAACAAATCCGTCCAGCTGTCCAATATTTACGGTTACATAAATAACAAATCCAAGAAAAAAATTTTTCCAAGTCATCCTGATTTTTGGTATATGAATCTCGTCCAAAATTATCTCGTCTTGCTTGTCGAAATCGACAGTTACCTCACTCTTGTTTTCTATTCACCAAACTGGATGGATTGCTTGGCTGTCAGTTTAATTTTAAATGTCAGAAAATTGGTTTGGGTTTCTCCGTGAATTTTTTATGACAAACTTTCATTTTCTCTCTCTTTTTATGTACGAATGCTATCAATGGCGTTTGTCGGAAGATGAGGTGAAACGTGTGGGTCTGCTTGCATGCCTAATTGATTGAGGAAAATCAGAATAGAAAATTTCAGACGTGTGAATTTGATCCATCACAATACACATGTACAGGGTGCCCCGCTGACATTTGCCACACATTGGCTTCCATCCACCATTTGAACTATTATTATTATTAGCATCTGGTAAATAAATCCTCATTTTACTTGCATCTTATGGATATCACCCACCTGGAATATCCTGGAACTAGATTAAAGCTTCAGTATGGAATCAATTTAATTCTAATGATAAAGACTATTTTGGCGGGAAGAAGGTGTCTTTCTAGGAATAGACCCAAGTTATAAATTGTGCTTATGTCTATTCCAGGAGTGAAAATTACCATTCACTTTCCTTTCCCAATGAATGCAAAAACATTTGCATTTTATGTTAAAAAAGGGAATTCCATAAAAATGGCCTGCTTGCTTTGGATGCAAAATCTGCTTGTATTTTACAGGTGGTTGCAAGTCAGAAAAAAAAGAAATCATTGGTTTTTACGTATTTATTCACATGGTGTATAATTAGATGCAAATATAGGTATATGTTCTACAGGAAATATGGTTCAAATATATGTAGAAGATGAGTTTGTATACATACATACATGTAAGGTATTCATGTGCCGGTATACAGATACTCATTGGAACGTATTAACCCATGTTAACGACATTATCGATTGCTAACTAGCAGTCAATACCCGTATTTATTAAGAGGATATGCTTCATCATTGTTAATTTTCAAGTTACAATTACTATAATTTGGCACTGAGAATTTGAGTTGAAGAGGTTATACACATATATACTAGGTACAATCTCATAATAAAATGTATCCAAAAGTTGCAAACTCATCCGCTTTTGCGTTGGGGATTAACGGCTCTCCTTCTTTATTTTTCATATCCGTGAAATTGACATGGGCAATGTGGATGAAGTTCAAATTCTCCGTGGCTCTCCGCGACCATGGGCTCGTGAAGACGCTTCGGCACATCGGGTACTTTCTCTCCTTCAACAGGGCCATGGATCTTTTGTACATTTCAGTCACCAGACCTTGTTTCCGATATCTTCGATCCGTGGAAGCCGCGATTAAATTCCCAAAATGATCAATACCGAATCGCTCAAATGGTTGGGCTGCTTCATCCACGTCCATAATGACCTGGAGAAGGGCCTTGAACTTCTTGCTTTTGAAGTTAAAATGATCGAAGTTGGTGTTCTTGTCGTGGTGGAACGTGATTCGAGCTGCGGCTACCTGTTATGATTGGTTATTTTAATTGAATAACCAATCATTTAATTGAATTTGAATTGATTGAATTCACCTGAGCCTACGAGAACTACCGCGAGAATTTTTATACAAAACATGAGTGCAGGATGGATTGTTACTCACGTCGTTGGTGGCATTGTCGTAAGCATAGAAGCTCATCTTGTCCTTCCGGTCCAAGCACCACTTATAGAACTGTCGGTAGTCCTCAAAGCTGTCGATCCCCTCCTCCTCCCCCATAAGCATGGACACGGTCTCATCCTGACAAAAATTATTTTTCAGATGCTCAAAAACTTTCTCCTCGTCCTCCTTCGTCTCAATCCACTTGAACGTGAAGTTCTTCCACACGCCTTCTACCTGGTCCATTTTCAGTTCTTTTTCTCCGAATGCAGAATTTTATTGGAATGGTGACCAAATGTGCAAGTTCCAGAATGTAGAACCGTTCGTAGCCGCTACAGGAACACTATTAACCCTTTGCCTTCTGCCCTTCTGCCTTAAAATAAATACTGGCTGGACGTCCTTGGGTAATTGGCTGTTGCGTAAAAACGTGAGGCTGTCCTAATCTACAGAAAACAGAGAGATACAGGGAGTACATATGGGAGAATGGAGTCCAGCACACACGCTCGAAGTTTGCTGAAAGAGAATTCCGTGATCTTGGAACCTTTCAAGGACCTTGAAGGAATCCATTACACAAACTTCTGCAGAGTTATGTATTTATTCACTTTTAGTAATAGGCGTTGTTCTTGTATGTATATTAATTCTCTAATATCAGTAGCTACTATTTAAAAGCTTCGGACTCACAGTCAGCACAGCACAAAGCACATAAGCTTCATCTTCAGCTTTGGGAGTGGTTTGTTATCGTAAATGTCCCAATCATGCACAACACTTGACTTGAACCCAACCATTGACTCAGCCACCACTTGCCTATCCATGTTTTTGTCATCTTGTGAAATGTCTCTTAAAATAAATTGAATTTAATTCAAAGCTCTTGATTTAATGGCGAGTGTCAAATGCCGCGTTATCGCAATTCCATGAGATACAATTACATTTGAGTATGTTTTCTTGGTCGCGTCCAAAAGAGATTCATACTGGTGTCACGGAGCCAAAGGATTTTCCTACGTGGGTGAAATCGCCTTGTTGGTTGTTGTCCTCTCAAAACATTCTTATCATTGTCATTTACTTTATCTCTGTTTAGTCACACGCACATTATTTTTTCTCTCCCTCATTTTTTGTAAAAAAAAAAACCTTTCTCATTGGATTTTTTCCCCAAACTACTCCAAAGCGTTTTTGATTCTCCTTTCCATAAATGAACCAGCATGAACAAATTATTTTTGTATAGTAAAATACTAACAAATGAATATTTTAGACAAGGAAGAAGTAGCTATTCGGAGACACCCACTCCTACCACAAGTTGATTTCCCTTTTTCCATGGTTTAATTTCTTTTTTTGTCCAATCCTTTTCCAAGAAGCACCTTTCAAATCTCTGTAATACTTATGTAAGGTGGGAGAGAAACGGTTTCACGTGGACATTTTTTTAAAGGGAAGAACAAAAAATCGTAAAAAATTATACTAACTCATGGTGATGCACCAAAGCACGGATCTTTTTTTCGCGTCGCTCTGTACACACGTTTTATAAGGCAGATGTATAGATGAATGGTATTTTTCGTGTGCCTGGTGCCTATACATTTACGTATACATATGATAGACAACACATGAAGCGATTTTCTGTAAAAAAAACTAAGCTGCGACGTCTTCCTCGGCTTGACGTCCTTGAAATCAGGTTTTTGTGTGGACTTGAAGTGAACAGCATTGCGTGCAATTATGAAAGGAGAAACTTTTTGGGGTAAATGCACATACATGTCTTTGCTGATGGAAGAATTAAAACGAATTTAATGGAGATCCTGGCCACGATCATACTTTTCTCTATTGACTTTTTGGAACATTTCCCGACCATTGCTGATGAAAATATTCGTTGAACAGTTTCATAGAATATTTTAAGTGCGCTCTGGACATTGAAAAATTAGTTTTTTGATTACTTTAATTCATTTTGCTAGCTTAGTAAAAATTATGCCAAATTTTTGAATCAACTCAAATCATTTTTTTGCCATAATACGTACGTATGTCACTCAGAAAGCTCGAGTCCAAACAAAACAACTTCCTGTCTGGAATTTTCGCGATAGCGTGACGTTTTGTATATTATGTAAACAAAACAGTTTTTTTTCATATTCTCGTTTTTTCTCATACAAGAAATCATTATTTCCAACTGACAGCGTGATAGCTGATGTTTTTGAATTGAATTTTTACAGCATTCACATTGCATGTGGCATTGTGGCATGAAAATTCTGCACTAATTGGATTTTTTCTCATTGCCATTTTTTTATGTGTAAACCTTGAAAATTAAGATTTAACTGGAACCCTTGCCTACTAAATGTGAATAATGCTTGTTTCTCAAGGGGTCTCACGCACTATTAATTACGTGGAAGAAGATTTTATGCGTTAATATCCTTTTTGTAACGGCAACAGACAGTCGTAAATTCTGGAACTGTGAATTTTAAGTGTCATTTGAGCCAAATTTTGTAATAAAATCAGTGAAAAGTTATTAGAGGAAAAAGATGGATCAGGTGGAAGGCGTGTGGAAGAATTTCACGTTCAAGTGGATTGAGACAAAGGAGGACGAGGAGAGAGTGCTGGAACATCTGAAACATAATTTTTGCCATGATGAGACGGTGGCGAGCATTATTGGAGAACGGGATGGCATTGACAGTTTTGAGGATTATCGACAGTTCTACGAGTGGGTCTTTGATCGCAAGGACAAGATGAGCTTCTATGCCTACGATAACACGACCAAGGAAGTGAGTAACGCCATTCACATTCTTCTTGTCCATTTTAAATTGTTGACTCTTACGTGTGTCTTCCTTTAAAAATTGTCCTACTGAGATTTCGTACAGCAGATTTCGAATCATTGTCTGTCGTTTCTGAAAATTTCGTACCAAATAGGGTCCCAAAAACAGTTTTTATAGCTTTGATTTTTTGAATGAACGGAGAATCAAACAAGCTGATCGTTTTCGAGACTTTCGAACTTGCGGAAAATACGTTACCACTTGGTCAATTCGGTATCGGAGTCGAAATTTTTCTGAGACAATAAAAGTCTGCACAAAATAAAGTTTTCATTTGGTTTCCGAGATATCTGGTTTCAGCTCCGGCTTGAAGTAAAATTTATTTTGCCCCATTTTTGGTCTATAGAAATCAAACAAAGGTCGAAACATTTGCACTGTTTGGATTTGTCAATAATGGAATTCCAATTTTTGTATAATGCAACAGGTAGCCGGAGTCCGAATCACGTTCCATCACGACAAGAACGTTAGCTTCGACCATTTCGACTTCAAAAGCCAGAAGATGAAAGTCCTTCTCCAGGTCATCGCCGAGGTGGATGGCTTGGCCAAACCCTTTGAAAAATTTGGAATAGATCATTATGCCAACTTCATCACGGCCTCTACGGATCGAAGATACCGAAAACAAGGTCTTGTCTCCGAAATGTACAAAAGGTCTCTGGCCTTGCTGAAGGAGAGGAAGTACCCGATGTGCAAAAGCATCTTCACCAGTCCGTGGACACGGAAAGCCACGGAGAATTTGAATTTCATCCACATTGCCCGGGTTAATTTCGGGGACATGAAAGGCGAGCAGGGCCAGCAACTGATGCCCAACGCGAAGGAAGATGATTTTGCCACGTTCGGCTACATTTTACTATGAAATCGGTAGGACTATTAGAAACCACCAAGGATTTTTATGTACCCACTTTCCGTCCCTTGTGGGGATAGTTTAACGCATTTCATTTTTAAAAGCATCATTAGTTTCTCGCAGCCTCCCCCGTTGACACACTACAAGAGAAATCAGATTCAATTTTTCCATCGTGGGAAATCTGGCTTGCATGTATCTCAAACCCTTTCGTTTCACCTAAATACTTTTACCTAAATAAATTAGGCAATTCCTTTCCCCTGAAAATCCATTGTACCCACTACGAAAATGGGAATCAGATTGTTCCATTTCATAATCTACCTTTTATTGACAAACGACATTGAACAAAACTCCGCACGTAGTATTAAATGGTTTTTTTGGAAGGATTTGGATATGTCCAAATGTGTATAGCTATATGCAATACAGTCACATGGATGTGAATGTGCACATAATTATATACTTATACATAATTAGTCGCTTACTTAAAGCTATTCTAAGAGCAAAAAAAAAAAGAACTATCAAGTCTGCCACACGATCATAAAAAAAAACTAGTCCAAATTGCGTTTTTTTACATACATTTCTGGTAGTCCAAATACAAAAATGGTTAATAATACAATGATTTGAGAGTATCAAATGGTGGCCCGACAGTGTAAACATTTGTGCAAGTTAAATTACGAACCATTATAAATAATATTATAAGTCTTAAGCATACATATTAGTGTGTAAATTAAGTAAACAAGAAATAATCAGTAAACTTACAACATCATGGGAATATTCGCTTTGGTTTGAAACTCTTGAAAATACCGCGATGGGTAATTTCTAGGGACGTAATATTGACAAAAACAATAATGCTAATAATTATTAATTGAAATGTAACATTTCTGTTATTATCATTATTAGGTGCTAATAATAATAAAACGAGAGAGGATGGAATAACAATTGGAATCCTCCAAAAATGAAAATGAAAATCTATCCTGACGTTTTTATAAATACACATTCAATACAAAGGAAACGAAAAAATTTTAAAGGTGATTATAGCAATTAAGATGTTAATTCATCCAAAGGTTTTGCGTGGAACCTTTTTTTCTCGCGCTGGTCGTGCGAGCTAATTTCTTAAGAAGATTCAGTGTCGTTGATCTGGTTGATGGCAATCTTCCCATTACCCGTCTCAGTGCTTGTCTGAAAGTTTCAGAAAAAATAAATGTATTTAGTATAAATATATATAGTAATTTAGTTACATTTTTCAGAGTAATTATTTTAAAAATTAATTTTAGTCCAATTCTAATCATATCTCAGCACACGTCCGGCGTGTGCTTTATAATTATGCTGTAATTCCTATATAATATATAAAGTAAATAAAATCGTGGCATCAGAAACATGCAGTTGGTAAACATTGTATCCAATTAATAATATCCTCAAACGGTGACTCAAACTCCAAACAAATGAAAAAACGCTGGTTCAATGTTCGCACGTCCTAAAATACTTGACAAAAAAAAGCGAACAAACAAGGGTGTTTGTATAATTGTTTAAAAATAAAATAATGCCGTAGAAAAAAAAATGAATGTGAAAAATGGTCATTAAAAGTATGGGGGAAATACCCGGAAAAAGCCACGGTGACTCCGTCGATGATAGAAGATTCGCTCGGTCATGGCGACGCAGATGGCAATGACAACGCCGAAGACGAGGAGGGTGAGGGGTCCAATAAAGTTCATCAACTGCACCTGGGGCTTCCCCGTGCCCGAGCCCTCGCAAATTGGCACAGGCCACCACTTTGCCTCCAACTGATGCAACACGCCCCGCTCCCGCAGAACCAGGATCGCTTGAGATAACGTGTCTCTCAGGGCAGAACCTACATTTCAATTCACGCAAAAAGGACAATGGCGTTAAAAGACTCTTCACTCACTCAAACCAGAGCAGAGTTTACCATCTGGGAATACTAAATAGCAAGTAAACGCTACCTTCTACTTCGAAATTCTACAGTTCGCTCTTCACTCACTCCCATAACATAGATTGACAATTACTTGGAAGGTGTCTACAAATGAAGCACACCGTTAAAAACATGTACTTGTCTCAACAACAAAAGGCATTGAACTCCTCCGCAATCTGCGGTGCAAATCTCCTGTTGTCTACAGCAAAATTCCCCAATGTTTACGTATTCGCAAACATATTCCAACTAAATTAATAGTGAGAAGAAATAGTAAAAAAAAAAAGTAATAAAAAACCGGGGAAATTCTTCTGTACTTTGCATAGCGGAATTAGATTTCGGGGAAACTGCTTGCAAAAATTCCAACGCAAATTAAAAATCCGAAGAGTTTTGCATGAAGCCGGATTTATACATGTGTACCAATGTAAAAGTGTCACATTAGACCCCGAATGTCTAGTTAGAATGCATCTTAGGTACCTTGGATATTATGATTTCGTGAAAAAATTATGCATAATCAATTTCAAAAAGTATAATTGAATTCAGACGGCATAATTATCCAACAATTAACCCTAGAAGTCAATATTTCGAGGAAAATCGTATTGATTTACTTTTATAACGGCATGTCCTTAATCACTGTTGATGTTTAAAGTAAAATTTGCGACTGTATAGCCAATATTAATTCGTATTTTTCTCTTGTTTTTGTTGCTAATGAATGGGTGAAAGCTTTTCAGGATTCCAAAAAATGAAGGTTTGCTGGCAGAAATTGTTTAGAATTTACCATTTCACAATTTCAGCAGGCAAACGCCGCATAATTGGCACGTTTTGTAAAATTTTAAAAGCCTAATGAGTCTGTAAAAAGCGTAATTTTTAAAAGCATAATCGTCATAATGGATTTTGACAAAAAGCATAATGTGGCTGTCCCTATTTGTATGTATGTATATGTTGCTTACCTTTCTGGACTGCAATTGCAAATGAGCGCATGTCGATGCCATGGCTGATGGTCAAAGAGCAATCCTGAGCCACGGCCGCCTGAAAGTTTTTCTCTTCGCTGATGAAGGCGTAGAGTCCTTTGGAGCTCTTCACATCCTCGATTCCGCCCACGGTGGAGGCTTGGAAGGCTTTGGATTCATCTGACTTTTGCACCCTCCACCAAGCCCTCTGCAAATCCTCCCGATTCGCATATTGGAGGAAGAATTGAGTGGAGCCCCCGCGAAGAACTCCCAGCTCCAAATTCGGCTGCTTCAACAAGCCATCGATGTTCTTTGGGGGAGGAGCCGAGCCCGGGTCAAACCAGTGCGAGACCAAGCTGGCATAGATGACCAGGACGAGAAGCGAGAACAACCACCAGACCACCGCGATTGTTCGCGAGGACGCCGCCTTGGCAAAATCCACACATATTTTCCATTAATTATTTCCCACTTGATTCATTCCTTCCGAAAGCCGTAAGCACATTTCCGTAATATTTAGTCCAATTTCCCCCCCCCCTTTTTCTTCTGATATGTTACGTGTACGATTGCAGTCTATTTTTGTGGCAAGTATAATTTGTTTACAAAAAGAGAATATATAATTCACACTGACGCATAAATAACCCATAAGTAACTACATGAAATACTCCATCTAAAATGATCTGCCTTAGCCCCTTCAATTGACTTGGTAAAGCAGCGGAGCCAAAGTGAAAAGCTTCCAAGAACTCCCGGTTTAAATAAAAGTTGCGGGGAAAATCTGCTAAATGAATTAATGTGGGAAGGTTTGGTTTGGATTTTTTTTATTTTCAAAAATGCAAGTGGAAGTAAGAAAAAAAAAGAAGAGCGTGTGAATTACTTGAAGACGAATGTCGCACCCACGCAAGACGAGAGTACTGGCAAGGAGCCACATGCTATTAATCCATGACAAATCTTGGCCCAACGTGGGACTGTGATCCGATCCGGGAACGATAATGTCATCCTTTTGGAAGGGACTCAACCAAGCCACGAAGCGCAGACACACGGAAGTCACAAAGAAGGCCAGGGCTATGCTCACCCACACCCACATGCTAAATGGACTGATCAGGGTCGAGATCCCCTCCATCGACGTGTCTATGTTCTGTCCCAATCAAACTCATTGTAGTACTATCATTCAACTAAATATTATTATATTTTACATTTTCATTCATATTGTCAAGTGCCAGTGTTACATTTGAAATTTTGGTCCTTTTTCAGGTTTTCGAAAATATTGCTTTAAAGCATTCCGATCACAATCTATTTGTACATAATATTATCGTTGTCACTACAGCAAGAAATCTCACTGGGAAACCATCATCAAGTTAAGTTTTTGTGAATTTTTTCCAATGAAATGTATTAAGAATTTATAAGAAATGGTCGTACTATCCGGAGAAGTGCCTCTCAAATTTTTTACCCACCTTTTTTCCATCCCTTGATGAAGGGAAACAACCAACCAAAATTATTTGGTTTGAACCATTAAAAAGAAACAGGGATCAATTCCCTTTAAATTGCTTAAGAACTACATGCACATACATCATTCATCAACATTTCTACACACCGTTTTTTTTGCACTCTTAAAAAAATGCAGAGCAAATGTTAAGAGATGAAAAAATAGAAGGATTTTGTCAGTGATTATTAAAAGAGCATAAAGAAAGCAAAGTGATGACAAGGAAAAACTCGACACTCTTTCTTCCCATCTCTGGTTTATGTTCGAGTTTCCCCAGTTTTTTTTTCTCCCTGGACTTTGTATCATGAATTGATCCTGGCTTCAATCTTGTTTGGTGCAAATACTTTCAGAGTAAATGCTCCGTTCAGTACACATACGTCGGTAATGGTGCTGAGAAAAAAATTGACACATGTTTATGGATGCTTGTTTTTTTGTGGGGAAAAAATTACAACACTATCTATTTGAGGCTTCCAGTATGTTGATGGAGAAATATCCTTTTATATCCACTGAAAAGACATTGAGAGAAATGTGCTCAAACACGGTAGTCGTCGCGTTCTTACTGTGAATTTATACCCTTTGACCCAGGAGCAAAGGGTATAAATTCACAGTTCTACTTACGCATGGAAATGCATGAAGAATTTGTCCTACCAAAAAGGAGCCTCATCTACACCTCATAATTTCACTTTTCTCCGAATCCTCCATAAATAATATTTTTTATCCTACTTTTTCTTTCATTTTTTTTAAAGTAAAAATTTGTTACCACCATCTTCATCATCTTAAGCTCATGGAGGTTTTATTCATGGGAGATTAGCACGTGAGACATCTTGGAAAGAGATAGGAACCAGTCTAATTGCAACATTAATCCTCCCTTTTACATCCTTCTCTGCATAAAAAGTCCCTTAAGAACGCCGACACATTTGCACATTAATTCCATTTTCGCGTTCCCCTTACAACCACCAAAAAATGGTCCACGGAGGCAGAGCATTTTCAAACTCCATAAGATCACATTTAGTTTCACATTTGTTACTAGAGCAAAATCTTTTGTGCCCTTGTCCGTAAATTTGCATTACAAGTCCCTATACAATGATCTCTTTTATCCACGACTTTTGGATATATCTTTGATTAAAATGTATAAAAAAAAATTTTATGTGGTTTTTAATTACTCATGGTGAGTGCTAAGATTTGTCCTCTCCACACCAAAAATCATGTTTTTACAATTGTTGCTCGTGAATTAGCACCTGCGCTTCCCCAGCAGAGCTTGGCGGGACAAGTCGTAAAAGGCACTTCTTCATATTTTATGACTGCGTGCAGCGTGTACATTTTTTGATTTTTTTAAATATTTCCAACCTGCTTATCACAACAATAATGCTAAACTACAACATCCTTTTATATCCTGGGACTACTCTTTCCCCTTTTCCTTCCTAAGCGCATTTGTCCCCGACTTCCTTTTGATGGGAGACTTTAGCCGCTTCTCGTAAGATGCTTTATTACTTTTTGGGATTGGCTATTTAATTCTTCCTCTGCAGCCGTGTTTTTTGTGCAGAAAAGTGTCGTTTGTCCGTATTTTTTAACGCTTGGAATGAGCCCTGGCATTGTGCTACAGGTTCACAGCCTTTTTGTCTTTTGTATTCATTGCCACGTGTAGTCGTGGGTTTTTTCTGCGATTTCCCCCGCATCTTGGTTCAACATTTGAACTTCTTTATGATGGCAAGTTTTATGTGCCTGACAAATGAATGATTCAGGACTTATTCGAGGACAAAGTGGTCAGAGAAATACACAGTTTTTTTCATTTCTTTAGCCTTTCCCTCTTATCTGTTCAGCCTCCAGAATTTTTACTATGTGAAATTCACAATAATCCTGGCCAAATCGCCGGTACAGCGTCGACGAAGATTTGACAATTGAAAATTCCCTACTGAGCTTAGAAAAGAAAATGTGTGGAGAAAGAAAAGATGATGTTTACCTGAGGAAGAATCATTGCCAGGACTTTTATTATTACAAAAAATTTACTGCGCATTCCAGAGAAACTATGCCCACGTATAATCCCCTGTACATCTTTTCAAGATGCATTTATTTAGAGGAAAAAGCAGTTTCCCAGAAAAAAAGGTGGAGTGAAATCAATATTGTTCTTTGTGAAACGTCAAAAGCGTACACGTGTGAGTGGCTGTGAAAGATAGGCGGGGAATGTATTTTTAAATGATTAGTCACACAACTGATTAGATTTGAAAGTAAGAGAAAAGGAGGGAGAGAGAGGAGCCGAAAATAGATAAGCACCGAAATCGGAAAAGATGAAACTGCACCATTGGCTCATGTAAATGTGTACATCCTTCGTCCATAATTTAAAGGCATACTTGTTCATACGAGAGCAAAAAATCCTCTCTTGGAGCAAGACTAGGGCAATATGAATTTCTTGAGGGGAGAAGGTTTCATTCGATTTGTTTCTTTTTTGCAATAGAACATGATCTACATACTGAATTAAAATAAAATAAAAACAGATGATCTACATGGAGCAGAAACAGCTGTAGAAAAACAGTTCATCAAATTATACACGCCGTAAAAAAAATGTATGTAAGTGCCGTGTAGAAATACATGTGACAATAATTTTTGCCAGAGGGTAAAAAAAATGAAATGCAACCCCCTTTTTCTTCCAGTTTATTTGATCGTAAATAACGTTTAAGAAAGCACTATAAGGTCAGGAATAGCTCCAACTCCTTAATGAGGCTAGGGATGGATTAAAACACCTAAGGTAAGTACTAGTCTGCGGATACGAACTTTACGTCCTACAAAAATCTTGTATTTTACAGCTCGTGCACATTCCTTAAAAAAATTGCGTGGTTTACGTCTGTTTCTTTTTTTTTTAAATTTAGACGGATTCGGGGCGAATTGGAAGGGAAATGACTTGATCACCTCCACATGATTCCGCAGGGAGAGGAAAGTTGATGAGAGGGAAAGAGGGGAATTCGGCACTAGCAGAATAAGAAGGAAAGGTGGGAAAGGAGAAGGAGAGAGAAAAATGTTAGGATGAAGCCAATTTTCAAGTTTACACCTACATAATATTTTTTGGAAGGAGGAGGAGATCTACCATCCGACTGATCTACTTTCCTTGCCACAGTTTATTCCTGCTCTTCCGCTAGGTCACACGCGTGCTTTGCAGTATTATTATTATTGCTAATTTTTTCCCCTCTTTGCTACTAACGAAGGCAGGAGTTTCTTATTTTAAAGTAATTAAATCCCTACCTGATTACGTTCTGTTTGCCTGATCCCCTTCATCTCAAGGAAATACAAATGGCACGACCAGTTTGGCAGGTAAAAATTCTGGACAAATTCCCTTCTAGCAGATATTTTTATCAGCAAATTACACCATGGCTTTTCACCTTCAAAAACGCTAGAGTTGAATTCGGAACTAACTCACAATTGGATTTATTGCAATTTGTTTTCAGGTATGTGGAAAACGCATTCCCGAAGAAGAGCACGCGGCCCAACAATGGATTGAGCAGTGTATTGGACGTCGCTTTACAAGTATGCTCTCGTTTTTTTTTTAATTTTTTTTTTTTTTTTGTAAATTGTATTCGTATCCCTAAATGTATCTCTCTAGAATAGAGTTCTTTCGCAGGTTTTTTTTCCCAGACCCACACCCAATTAGAAACCCATTATCCGCGATAAATCACATACGCTAGGATCCCGACAAAACTTGACCCGATAAAACCAATAAGGAACTCTGATTTAGACATCAATGTGAAGGACCTTGTATTCACATCCATGGCTAACAGATTAGCAACCCAAAAATTAGCCAAATAAGCTTTCATAAAATATTTAGTGATATGTTTTACCAAATTAAAGTTTTTAAAGTATTGAGTATGTCTACAAAGCTGGAAGTTGAGCCGAAGTTTTGGATGGCGAGCACAGTACTATAAATATTGCTGGGTTAATTGATAGTGACATTAATGACAAATTACTTCATACATGTGTGAGTGCACCTTGATTTAATTAGAGAGACATGCTGTAACCATCATGGGGGCGCACACACACATATTTATGTATGCTATTGTACATGCCCGGGCCTCCTACGGCCGGCAACGAGTCTAATAGTCCAATTGTCTCTGTTTTCGTTAAAAATGCGTCATTCATGCGCGCGATTCATGCTGTCTAATCCTAACATAAGTATATAAAACCCACCTACGAATCTCAAAATGATTAATCCCTCACTGATTGAATTCGAAGTCAGTGTTTTTGATTGAATTCCGTTCAAGTATTCATGTTCCAATCCTTTGAATCATTCAATACATAATTGCTGGTTAAATCAAATGATTCGAAAAATCATGCCTGAGTCATGCCGTTTAATTGAAATTCAATTCCTCTGGTAATATAAACTATGCGTATAAAATCAACATAGTTCGGTGCGAAAGCGCTACAAAAAATAATGCAAAGTTGATGTAATGCAAGGACAGTGTGACACGGATTTTATACGTATGTAAGGATGTAAGGATATTCATGTACGTATGTACGCATAAAGATAAAAAAAAACGTTTGTTGTATGTTGACTTAGCAGTTAATATGATTATTTGGATGCTCTTCACAGACAAATACGAAGACGAATTACGAGATGGCATTGTGCTCTGTGAACTTATGAACGTTCTACAGCCTGGCTGCATCCGAAGAGTGAACACATCTGGAGGAGATTACAGATTCATGGACAACATTCAACAGTAAGACACTTTATCAACCTGAATAGACACTTACAGCCGCATAATTTCTGCTGACACATTTGTCAAAGTATCTAAACTACATTGGGTTGTTAGCACTCATTTGTAATGGTGTAATATGCGACCTCGTGAAGCAAAATTTGGATAGTTTTTGTTTTTTAAAAATTGAAATTCACTCAAAAAGTCAAATGAATTGAGCGAAAATAATTTAAAATTTTGGTGCTCTTCATAAAGCATATGAATTGTGGTTTTGTTCAATGAAACAGATTCTTGCGAGTAGCCCAAGCGTACGGAGTCCCAGAAACAGACCTTTTCCAAGCGGTGGATTTAATTGAGAAGAAAAACATTGCCTATGTCACCATGTGTATCTTTGCTTTGGGCAGAACCGTAAGCTTTTCATTTGTACCCTCGTCCCTATTTAATATTTTAGACTACGTTGCGTGACCATTTATCCCCCAAATGAGCTCAAGATACAAATGTCGGATTTCCTTCCTCTGTCCAGACGTACAGACACCCTGAATGGCGTGGGCCCACCCTCGGACCCCGACCCTCGGAAGAGAATCAAAGGAATTTCAGTCAAGATGTGCTTCGTGCCGGAGAAACAGTGATTGGACTCCAAGCTGGGCAGAATAGAGGAGCCACTCAGTCGGGTCAGAATTTTGGGGCTACCCGCAAGATTTTGTTGGGCAAGTAAGGATTGCAACATCCAGAAAATCCCAAGTGTAAATCTCAAGCCGTGGCTCCAATGATCTTAATTAATCATTTATCGTTTATATGCTTCTTCAAACAAACTTCTGTAGCTTGTCTATAATTGTAAGTTAACCAGTTTAAGGTCTCGGATGTAGGGACTTAATTCTCTACCCAAAATGGTGGTAACCAAATATGGAATTAGCGCTAATTTTCGAAACATGAATGATAGTTTGACATCCAAAAATTGTGAAATCAACGTGTGGAAGAAATAAAGACTTCTTGGCAATACTAGAAGCTCTCAATGACGATATTCCTTGGATAAAATACTTGTACAAAGATTCAAATGAGTTTCAGGTATAATCGTGTACAACTCTCCAATTGTGTGACAGACTCTTTCGCTTTTACCGCTAGACTGTACGATAACTGTACAAATAGGTCAGGAGACAGAAAGTCGGATGTGAAGATATTAATGATGCTCGCGTGCATATCCGTAAATTAATATCATGTGTTTTTGTGTAAATGCTTACAATCCACGTGGAATTACTTGTAAAAAATGAATGAGGAAGTAGCGGAGGAAAGGGTAACTAACCTTGTACAATGCAGCCAAGGAGGTGTGCATGAATGGAGTGGTAAAATCGACGACATTCTCCCTTGCAGCTGACACTGTCAAGTCAGCCAGAGCCAAGTCAGCTTCCTGTCAACACAAATCATCCCCCTCGTTTTTTTCTCAATCTGACAACTTGACACTTTTCAAAAGAAGACCAAACACCATGCATTCAAGAAAAAGAAACTTTCAAAATCATCTCTCTTCTCTTTCCTTGGCCTTCCGAAACAAAGACAGAATAGTATGTGTACGCACATACATATACATATATAGTGAACACATCTGGAAAGACTTCGCTTCCTCTCCTTCTAATTACTAGCACACCGGTCACACTTCACTATCCAGTGCGTTTTTTCTCCTACAAATTTCTCTTGGTTCCGTATTTCCTACAAAATTCTTATTCATTTTTCTTTAAGATTTGGAAATCTTGGAGATCTTTCTCATAAAATGGAACAATTAAAAGGATCAATTCCACTAAATCACACAAATTAATGACAATTTTAGACGTTGAAAAACAAATAAAACAGCTCAAAAAGGGGACAGCTTTTCGTTTGGCAGGTCTGGTTTAAAAACAAGAATGAATTAATAGGAATAAATCCAAAATTCGGAAGTAAAATAAAAGCTTTGCAGCGTATCATAGGTGAAGAACGGGACGAGAAATTCCGCTCTTTTGTCACTCTTCCATGGTTTAAAAAAGGCTTACGGTCGGGTTCTCATATTGTAAAAATTCCATGGGACGAAGGAGAATTTGATTCCCGAAAGGCCAAGAGGATTTCAGAATTTGATAGAGAAGGGAGAAGGAAATGCGAAACTTTCCCAGATGACTATCGTCCGCAATCTCCTTCCATCTCCTTCTTCCTCCTGGAGGAGAGAGAAGGGGCGAAAGAGATTTTTGGAGAATGTGGAAAGGAGCTGGAGAGGCCTAGAAAAAAGTGGATGCGTGTACCCCACGAATGACTTCTCCCACGACGCCGTCCCATTGCCCAGTTAGCTGATCAGGTTTCCCATACCGCCCATCGCTCGCCGGCTTGAACTGGTAGAAGAAGCCGAGGAGTTGAGACAAATGCCAGGCCAAATCCACACAGAATCCTTCGTCCTCCCCGCTAATCTCGTTCCTCATCGTGCAGGAGGAGCCGGGGACGGTCGTGATGATCAGGGTCTTGTTGATCTCGGGTGTCTCATTGAGTAGCATGGTCCGGTCCAGCATCTGTATGCCGTCCCTGATGTCCCCGTACAGATTCCCCTGACTCCAGTTCCCCACCTGGAGGAAGCTGGGCTGAGACAACTCATTATTAAACTTCAACCTCAGGATGTCCACCGTCACTTTGGAGCGGAGTCCATTGTAGAAACTCACTGGGCCGGTCATCCCGTCAAATGTGACCTGCATATTAATGGGATTAGTACACGCTGGCTTATCTCACACATATGTAGCATTTCATTCAGAACATATTATAGCCATACAAGTCTGTCCATGAAACTCCAGACAAATTTTTTCTCCCACAAATTAAAAAAAAACCTGTCAGTCTCAGTTCACTTTCAACACCACCAAGATAGAATTACTTTGGCTTTTGAAAACCTTTTGGGTATTAAAAAACCTGCTTTGGTCAGGGGTTGAAGTAGAAGATATATTTTTATATGTAAATGGATATATAGCTAATATGGATTATATTAGGTAATTTGTTATCGGGGAAATAAGCGTATTTAGAGATAATATGGATTTTAAGAATGAAGCTGTCATTCAAGATATCCAGACTGCATATGTAAATGCGGGAGAGGGAAAGCCAGTAAAAAAATTAGAGGACTTACGACAGAAAAGGCATCTTTGAGCTCCTCCCCAATCTCCCACTTCCGTTCCGCTGAACAAGAAGCAGGCGTGAGAGATGACAAATCCGTTCCGGATTCATCTAATTCCACTAATCCCCTTGCCAGCAGCTCCACGGCGTCAAGGGTCAGAGCCACTTTGGTCGTCCCCACCAAGCTTCCGCCCTGAATGGGTACAGTTCATTATGTCAAAACGGGAGAAAAAAACGGCGAAAGGAAAAAAAAATACACCAAAATACACAAGAATCAAATTTCAGTCGGTCGTCGGTTTCTTTTCCCTTCGTGAAAGAGCTTTTACTACTGCTGCGGGTCCATACAAGAGGGAGAAACATTATTTTTTGGGAGAAAAAGTTGTGGTGCGGATTCATTTGACTCAACAGCACACGCCTGTCTGAAGGTTACTTGGGGAGGTTAGGCACAAAAAGCGTACTACGTCAATTCCTTTCAACTTGTTGTTAGCTTAAATCTCTGAATGGGAAGTGTCTGCTTTCTATTACGACGCCGACAAGACCTTTCCCTTTGGACAAGGCTTGCAATAATGCCACGGTGTCATTTACAGTCTGGGAGCTTTGGGCTTTTTCCTCTTAATTTTCCCTTATTTTTCTGCCAACCACAAAAAAAGAAAATCCGGGAGTGAATCTGAATCTTATGTCTAAAGTCAAAAGCTAACGTAGAAAAATTAAGCTAAAAATCTTGGTCCTCATAGTTTCCTCATTTTTTTAAATTTAATTTTCGTATTTTGGACAAGAGAAAAGATTGTGATTGAATTTTCAAAGATGTTGCTCCAATATGAGCAAACACAAAAAAATGAGCTGCCAAAAAATATTCAAAGTAGATATTTTTTTGGTGATTAATTTCTGGACTTTTTCGGTAAACTTGGAAATCAATTAGATCGTATCTTAATCTTTCATGCTTCCTAGTGGCTAATGTAACATATAAAGTAGAAAATCCGTGCGCCGCTTTCCGATGTCCGATACACTATTGTGCGTAAAAAGTCCGGATCATGATAATTCCAGGCCATTCAAGGGGCACGTGGAAGACTAAGCGCTGGAAAGGAAGAATGATTTCACGGGATCTAAATCTACGAATTTAATGGGCTTGTAAATGGACAAGCCATAAATAACGCAATTAACTCCACGACCGGAGCCTTGATTAATTACAAGTTTGGCGTTTTAACATCGTGATAAATGCAATCACTACGAACTATAAAAATTATCTCCACGACTTTTACACTTTGAAACGTTAAAAAAGGGAAATGTCGGAAAGGCTCATCAAAGAAACGTCCATAAGCACATTTATAGGTCATATGCACATATGCAGATAGCGAGAAGAAAAGTGAGATATTTTCGCTTATAGACAAAAATGGTAGAAGCTCTATTGAAAATGTTCATTAACTAAACAATCACAGGGGATTTTGATTAAAATCACAAGAAAAGTGTTATTTTAAGTGTACAAAATCAGGGTTGAAGCATCACTGGAAGTATTCAAATTTCTATCTCAACCGATGTGTAAAAGCAATGCATTTATGTATATGTACATAAGGTTATACTTGTATACACATTATTTATTGAAACACCTACGCGTAAAGCAAAAGCACGAGAACGCAAATCTATGTCCAAGAACTTTTATCATGGATGCAACGTTGAAGAAAAAATCCTGGCAAAAAATGTTCAATGAGAAAAACAAGGAGCCGTATAACCACTCTTATGGCCATTAAGTAATTTTTTGTCCTCCCACGAAAAACCAAAAAAAAAACATTCTTGGTTCCTCTTTTTTTAATAATGTGATTTGTGAAGCTACTATTTTACATATATGTATAATTAATTATTGTGGGCAGGCCTTTGCCGAAAAAGGATTCATTTTTTTCCAGTCGCTTGGCGTAAACTAAAATGGACAGCAAAAAGAGAAGCAATGTGTTTTGAAAGCATGCAAAGGCAAAATCAATGCAATGGAACCAAATAAATAGCATGAGAGCGGAAAGACTGAGAAAGGGGAGAAGGAGTAAAAAAAATACCGTGACTGTGGCTCCGTATCGCTCCTGGAAATCTTGGAATTTCTTCTCGTCAATAATGTTAAAGCCAAAGACAAGCGCTTCCGAGTAGCTCAGCCGGCTCCAGTTTCCGGATTTCATGTCCTAAATAAATGTAAGAGAGTAAGATGAGACGACGGAGGAATCAGAGGAGAGAATAATGCAGAGTAGAAGTAAGGAGAGCGGGAGAAATTGGGAAACGAGAAATCAAAAGAAAATGAAAAGGACGGAGAATTAGCTAAAAGAGACAATAAAATAGAGAAATAGAGAGCAAACGAGACAGTCAAGAGACAACAAAGGAATGAAAAGATATGCAACAAATAGAGAAGAAAAGGAGGGAGAAGAGGGCTTAAACAACAGAGACAATTAGAACAGGAATAAAAACCAAGGGAAGAGAAAAAAGAGAAAAGTGAGAGAAGGAAAAAATAGGGAAAAGGAAGGAGAAAGAGAGAGAAGGATGAGAAAGGAAAGGGTTAGATGATCAATAGGGAGTAAAAACATATGTCATGAAACACTTGGAAGGGCCTCATTGAGCCAATGTATGACTTGTATAATACATAATTATGTTCCCAAAAAGAGTCAATGGCGGTAGTAACTAGGAGAGAAAATTTCCAATGTCATGTTGCTGGTGTAGAATGAGCACGTCATAAAAGCCTCCGTCCTATTATAGATTACAACCGCTGGCTCTTGTTCTTATTTTTTTAAAGCTATACAACACGAGACTTGTTTCTCCGTCCATAAATTCACATTGTGTATATTCTTATCATTCTCTCCTATTTTTTCCAGTCATCTTCACTATTGCGTACTGTATACATATGTACATGAAAGGATATGAAGAAAAGAAAGAACGTGGGCCATTCACTCTCTCCCGCACTTTATCTCCTTTAATCAAGGAGAAGAAGGTGCTGCTCTCCGTAGAGGCGGAGGAGGAGGAGGCAGATCAGAGCCTACTCATACCTTCAACGAGGAGGAGGATGAGGAGGAAGACAGAGCGAAGAGAGGAACAAACTGGAAATTGACTTTTGGGTTCAAACATTTATCATCGAGTCACAGTTGTGGAAATTTATGAGAGGACTTGTCTCCCCTCCACACTCTCGCACTAATTTAACAACTAAAAACATTCTGTCTCTCTCAGTCTCTCTTCTTCTCTCTCTCTCTCTCTCTCTCTCTCTCTCTCGCTGCTCTCTCTCTCCCTCTGCTCTCTCTCAGGATGATACGGTGACTTTTTCTTCCGTAAGATCCTTTCCGTATTATTGTTTGGAGACCCTTAGCACGCAGGACTTTAATCAGCTTTGACTGTACTGGCCCTTCAAGTGCATACAAAAGGGTCCAAGGAGGAAGAAACAAGAATATCTTGTCTGCCTAAATAGTCTCTGGAGGAAGATTTCTGGAAAATCATCCTCACTTGTTTGTTTTACAAGGCTATTCTCGTATAAAAATACATGTGTGCATAACATAATATGTATCGACATACAAACGGGTGTTCCCACAATAATCTCGGATTGATTAATCTCGGATTGAGTAGATACCTTCGTGGACGGATTTATAGAAATGCCCTTTTTACTAACATCTGATTTTTTCCACTATAAATGTTCGCTATTTGCTATGAAATAGCAGAAATACGTGAAAATACAGGAGCCTTGAGGGGCCACCTGCTATGACGCATTGACCAGTTCAATGGAAATGTATTGGAGTGTTTTTGTAGTCTTGTGTAGGTACTTGTTCTCGTGGTCAATTTTGAAGAACACGAGCACTGACAGCAGTATTAACACCAGGCATTAACAGTAGTCATCACAAAGTAATCTCGCACTCAGCCAAATATTTTGCTGTTACGACCTCCATCAATTGAAAGATAGCAGATAGAAGTGCCATGATTCATATATTATATCACAACAGTTCAAAAGTGAAGGAGTCTATTTGATGCGGCTACCCGTCAACAACATACTCAACCAGCTAAAAATAATTATCACTGTTGTCCCTGTCAAGAGGTTTACATAAGTATGTAATTAGGCACAAGGCACAGGGATGCTGCATTGTATTTGGTGTTCATGATTCGTGACATTTATTCAATCAAGGGGTGTTGCAAGCCTAATTATCCAAGGCGCTCCATACTGCAACCTGGATTGAGTCACTCTACTTGAAAACGTGGGAATTGTGACTACAAACAGTATGAATCACCCCGTTAATTGGCTGATGAATTATCTCCGCCAATATCTTAATATTAGCAAAAAGCAAATAATACAAACATATACGTATGTATATCATAAATGTTCACTAATGATTTCAATGGAATCATAACGAATTAAATGGACCAGGTGTATTACCTATAAATTTGCAACTGTAATCAGACATTCATAAGCTGGGTCAATCGCAGAATTTGGATCATTGCTGTGGGCTGTGTGAAACCAAGAAGAAGTCTCTAAATACGATTCAGGTAAGGATCACATTATTTATGGTGAAAGTGACTATTAATTATAGCCGCAGCCAGATATTTTAATAGAAACATATGTATATCAAGTTTTCTGCAGTTTGAAAAACTTTCAAACAAAAAATTGGTTTAAAAAATTACTTCCCTTATTTTGAAATAAATGACTTATTGTGAATTCGGTCCTTCAGAAAAACAAATAATGTTTGTGGAATGGAATTTTAGCAGATATACGCTCAAAATGGGAACTATCCGAGCTGCCAGCTGCTTGCTGCTTCTCCTAGCGGCGACATCATTTGCCATGGAAGAGCCTAAAGATGGGCTGGACTCCCTGGTAAAACCCGGCGATGGGTGTGATGGGAGCTGGGAGTGGAGAGAGAATATGACCAACTTTGAGCAATGTGACTCCGAAAACACGCTGCTCATTTGTCTGGGTCAGACTTACGAGAACAACTACAAGGGCAAATGCGAATGCCTCAGCCTTCAAGCTATCCTTGAACTCAAGTACGGCGAGTTCAACCCGGAAGAGCAAGACATGGTGGATGCCGCCATCGCCATGCTGGACCTGGCTGGACTCAACATCAATACAACTTGGGATGCCCGGCAGGAGAAGTGTGCGGCTATGGACAACGCATTCTGCTTGGCCAAGAAATTCCCCACGGATAGCTTGAATCCTTTGGTCAAGGACGTCATCGACGTTGTCAACAGACTGGATTGTGTCACCGGAAGCCAGTGTGTTCGCCTGAGCGAGAGGAATGAGTACGTGGGCTATTGCCAAGGCTCCGCCGGTCCTTCCATCCCCAAGTCCTCATTTCACTGGAGTAACCTCCCCGGATTACGGGACAGGAGCAAACGGGGAGGAGACAGCGTGGAATCCGCACCGGCATTCGCGGACTTTCAAGAGTATCAGCAGTGTGATGACCGAAATGACCACACCTTCTTAGGACCTTGCAACTCCTATGATACTTTCGCCTTCTGTCACGACACTGGTGGTTACAATAGTTACTTCTCCAGATGTCAGTGCATGGGGAAAAATAAACTATACGCTCAATTCCAAGATGGGATCTACAGAGACCTGTGCTATGATTGGCCGTGTGAGGACCCTGGGAGAAGCAGGGAGTTGGCCGCCTTGAATGCCACTGACTTCGTCATTGAGCAACTCCAACTCACCATCGAATTCAGCTTCGACACGCTGCGCGGAATCTGCGCCCCGGGCCTGAGCTCCCCTTGCGCCGCTGCGCCTTTCCCCACCACCGGATTAAGACCCGGCGTGAGCCGGATCTTGAGCAGCATCAATAAAATGCCCTGCGCTTCCGGCTTGCAATGCATGCGATTCAGTGACCAGAATCCCTACTTGGGCTTCTGTGAACCCCCCACAGGGATCATGAGCGCCAGGCAGAGGGGCGGCTCCGTGCAAGGAGGCGGCGCGAGCGCCTTGGCTTCCTTGTCACTAGTCGCTCTTCTCTTTGCATCTCTTCTCTCCCGATTCAGCCATCCTTAATTAATTTCCTCATAAAAGGTTATCTGTTCAATCGTCTACATTTTATTTATTTGTTCAAAAGTTTGCACTGACTAGTACGGGCATACTAGTTAGTTTATAATGCTCTGTTGATTGATCATTTCTCCAATAAAAATTTATACAATAAGCTGCTTATGTACAGACACAATTAATTTAAATGAGCAAAGTTAATATCAATTAACTTTTGCCATGTACATCAAGATTTTGATTAACTGGATAACTCTTCCACACCGCACTAATTAGATTTGTTTAAATATGGATTCTGGAGTGGAGTACCTTGTATATTCGGAGCACCTGCATATTAATTGTGCGTGATTGCGTAATGACGCCGTCTGACCTCATTAATTAAACGGAAAAAAGTACTTGATTTAAATAATGAGTTTTTCATTTGCCATAATTTTCAAACATACATTTAGCAATATCAGTGGTTTGACTCGCGATGTCTGGTAATCGATTCATTATGATTTGACAGCTGGAAAGCTGGAGGCTGGAGAAGAAGCTGCTTAATCAGTAACATCAACAGCTGGTTTCCCAGTCCTTGACTTTTGTTAGGTATATAAACTGACAAGTTGTATCAACATGTTATGATTGTTATTGTATACAAGATTATTAATTCCACACACTTCACGCAATATTGATGTCGGTCAATTGATAAACTGGTTCAAAAGGCTCGATATTAAAATCTCATGATAAAATATTGAAAAAGGTCGTCCATTTGCCCATGAAAGTCTACTTGAGAGAAGCGTGTCATTTTAACAAAGTAAAACAACTGAATTGACGTAACTTGATTTTGATGAAGAAAATTAGAATGGGGCATTCTGGCAAGTGAATTTTTGCAATTTCCGACGACGTGCTGAATGAGGATTTAATAGAAGACGGAATATGCTAGAGAGTGTATGATTAAATCCTCAATTAATATTCTGCTCTTCCTGGTGAAGAGCAAGCAAAATCCGGCTGCGAATTTTCATAATGACAGGCTTAGGTGCCGGGAAAATTGGCCAGCATCAGTGTAGCAGAATGGAATTAAAACGTTTATAGGGGAGATGATGAAATTAAATATAATAAATGCATGTTAATAGTTACAGAAGAACGTCTCCACCATGGCTTGGTCAACGCCTACAAGCATGTGGGTCAATGGGTCTCCTGTAGTAGTTTATAGTGCAGATGGAAAAGTAAATAAACCAGAATGTGATAGGAAATGTGGGAGAAAATCTCGTCCTCAGATCGTCCCGACATGCCCAGTGTGTAGAGAAAATGCAGGATTGTTGGACATCTGAGACAACAATAATTAAGAGGGAATAAAAGGACAACAAGATTTGTCTTGACAAGGCCACTAAGAGTACACAGGCCAAGTAGAAGAAGGGTAAAGGGCAGTAAAAGAAAAGAACCCAGACCCGGAACAACTGGGAACTTGTAAAGCTCGTGGAATATCCACACGTGGACTTACATACAAATATTCATAGGTAATAGAGGGGCATGTGTGCCTATGTGGAGATTCCTTGGAAACCATTTATTATTAGAGGCCATTTCCGACAGAGAACATGGAAGGGGACAAACGACGTACGAGAGGATCCACACACACCATCCAAATCTCTCCTTGTTGTTTCCCTAATTTCTCCAGCGAGTCGGAGGAGATAATAATAAAATGAAGGAACTTTGGAAGTTCACAGCTGATGGAGAGAAACTCCTCTCCCATCCACGTTTTAAAACTTCATTAAAAGTGTTATAAGCACTTAATTATATTGCTCCTTTTGTGTACAAGAAGGGAGGGAGGGAGAAAAAAAAAGTTCCCTGACATACTTGAGGCTTCTCCTCGCTCCAGCAAACCGCTGTATTTATGATCATCTTCCCTCCCGTCTATATTTTTGCTTCCTTCAAGCTTCATTTAACTAACAATACCTTGAACGCATAACAATTCATGAAGGCTCCAAAGCCCACACCCGAGAACCTCTTCCCGAGCTTTATTGCCTCTTTGGAAATAAGCCTCTTTATTATTACCAATGACTTCAAAATGTGGGTAGGGACAGGCCACGTTCTTTTCTCACCCCTGCCCATATGTAAACCACAGGGCGTACAGGGTGCTTCTCCAGCCTCTGCCTCTCCTTCGTGGAGAAATACGGATGGGGAAGGACATTCATTTCATCCCTTCCGGGCACCCTGTATCCGCGGAGGAAGGAGGGGAATACAGGGGATTTTCCAGGGGGAACACACATGAGGAAGAGCCAGCAATTATGCAGAGAAGTGTGGAGCTTATGTAGCTTGAAATTATTATTCAACTCCAGTTTAAATTCACTCCCTAAATAGTGAATCTCCTTTCTCCCGCCTTCATAATGTATTTGTTCGTAAAAGGGAAATGAATCCAGAATGTATATTATTGGTCACTGAGCAGGAAAGGCGGATATCTCCGAGAATTTGTAAATAGAAAAGGGTACAAATTCTAAGCCACATCAAAAGTGTCATATTTTGGTTCAAATTTTATTGGGAACATTGATTCTTGGATTTAATCAGGCCGCTACTGCTTGGGAATTTAATTGCAAACGTAACCAAGCGATTCGTTAGAACTTAAAAATATTAACTAGGTATGCATGCTTTGAGCATTTGGGATGGGTAAGGATATTTCCTTTTGTGCCTCCATGGACACGTCCGGATCCGTGTGAATAGACAAGAATGCACTCCACGGACGGACCTTCAAGATGCTCCCGCAAACAGAGAATACAACTCCCAGGATTTTTTTCCATTTGACGGGCGCCTGGAAATGTGGAATGGCGGACCAAATGTTACCGGTAAATCAAGCACACAACAGCCTCTCCTCTTCCCTCCAGCCCCACACGATATATTTATAAAGAATATACTTCCCTATGTTCATATGAATTCATTTGCGGAGAGAGAATGACTTTGACAAATCCACAGCTCCACGCCATTCCCCGTGTATGTACATATGTATGTACGTGGACACCGTTGTGACGTTATGAGGACGTACGCATCCGACGCACTTATCTGAAACACTCTTTAGATTTACACACATCCGCCAGTATTTTTGACTTGTCCCAACTACAAATACTCAATTCCCCCAAACAAAAGTTATTAGATTACCAAAAGATTATAAATACTGATGGAAGTATTCTCTCTCTGAGCCCAGAAAATCCTGTCAGCTGTTTCACTTCTCTTCCCCCTAAAATACGACACGCACTCCTCGTCCCATTCTGGCCATAAGCGCTCTTTACAAAAGTACTTAACAAGCAATCAGCCGTTTCCGATTAACTTCCAATAATTTACTCACACCTTTGACGTTTCCGCAACATAACCAATCTGCGGGAGGAAACTCCCAAGAGGACCAGACGGAGGCCTCGCCGAGAGAGGGAGAGATAGAGGTTACAAGTGAGAGGCCGATTGAATGAAAAAAGGAAAAAGGAAAGGAAACGAGATGAGGAAAAAGAGAAAAAATAAAATAAAGAGAAATAAGAGAAAATAGCAAGAATGGAAGAGAACAAAAGGCGGGAAAGGAGAAGGATAAAGGGTTGAAGGAAAAGAGGACAAGATGAATATAGATTAGAGCCATTAATTACTAAATAATTCCACATTTAAAATTGCGACGGGTTTTCCCCCAAAATCAACACAATAAATTAGAAGTTCCACGGAAGCCTTGGGAAGATTAAAAGAGCCCAAGTAGGAGCACAAACATGTTCAAAAAATCTGGACAAATTGGTGAGAAAATTATGAAATAGGAGAAATATACATACAAGGAGAAAATAATAGAATGTCTAAAAATCCTTGGGAATCCTGCTGGATAATCGTTACAACTTAATCATGGAGTAACGGTGCATATAATACAGCTGGAGCTACACTAATTTCATTTCTCTCCACGAATCTCCCTGGTGAGTCGAGGCTGTATCAATATACGGGCCAAATGGAGGAGAGATGGAGAGCGAGAAAGGCCGAGAGCGAGAGAGAGAGAGAGAGAGAGAGAGGAATGGAGAGAGACAGAGGAGAGGAAGGGACCCCCCCTCGCCCTTTCTCACACAGAGGAGGGAGAAGGAATGCATAAATTAACTGCCAGATAATAAATTACCCAATTCCGTAATTATGTTGTAAAAACTCTGGAGAGACTCGTTGTAACCATGCACACATCTCCTTTTCGTACTTATGAATATAAGGATAGACATATATGTACATATGGAGGGAGTACAAATGGGCCCTCAGACGCCCACCTCCAGTCCCTTGTCTTCCTCCTCTCCTTTGTAGTCTCCAAAAAGAAACTTGAGTAAAAGTTAATATTCATAGGAGTCCCGAACACGGCGTTATTATTACCCACGGGATGAAGCGGAAAAAAGACATGCTTCGAGAATTGAATAGAGGGCGAAGAAGAAGTATCCCATTAGATTATTATTATATTTTTTCCCCCAGAAGATGTACTTGATCCCAGGATCATTTTTTATAAACATGTACTAACTTCCCCTTGATACACACACTAAATAAGCTTCATAATGGGAGGAGGAGTGAAATATGATTTTCAATGTTACTCCTCATTTCCAACCATTTTTTTTTTTTGAGTCCCTCCACATTTCGAGAGTCTCATGCACATTTTTTGTTAGTTTTTTTTTCGGGGCATGCACATAATAATAAGAAAATATTACAATTGCGGCCAGAAAGGATATTTTTCATATAAGGAGTTTTATCACTCATAAGAGATGCATGTAAACCAGCACACTTCCACACATGTAATGGGCTTTCCTGAGCCAAGTCACACTCGTCTATTCCAAGTCCGAAGGAGAAGAGGAAGGAGATGGAGGAATGACGGGGAAGAATGAAAAAGTAACAAAACATCTGCTCCTTGGAATACAAATGCATGGAGAAAAACCAAAGGATTCTCGACAGTGGAAGAATATCAAGTGTGAAGTCAGTGGGAGAAAAAAAAATGTACAAGTGTATATTTACAATATTACACTTTTTAAACGAGTTACCCTTTCCTGTCTTTCATCTTCCCAAAGAGAAGGAGATGATGCTCTTCCAAAAATCCATTATTATTATGGTGACTCCCTACACACTCGTTTCACTTTTGCACACTTGCATTATTTATAAAAAAAAAAAGGAGAGAATAAAAAAAACAAACTCCTGGTATTTTTATTTCGTTCTCACATACTTTGTGATTTAAATAACAAGGAATTATCATGTATAAAATGGGAACTCAGACGGAATAACAAGTGACAGGATCTAAATTTATTGGTGGCTCTGTGCTTTTTTAATACACAATTATTAATATTTAGCGTGCAGCTCTCACACCTAGCTTACTAAGAATTCAGAGAGGGACAGAGAGAGAGAGAGAGAGAGAGAGAGAACGAAGAAAGCCTCCAGGGTTCTTATTACAAGTTTTAATGCACTCATAATGTAATTGTCATAATAAAGGGCTATGGCTGGCACTTTCTTCTGAACCATCTCCTCAGTTTCTTACGGGAAATCTGATGAAGAGCAACCTCATGTTGGCTTTGCTAATAATAGGGCAGTGGACGTGTCCAAAGCCTTGAATACAAAAAATATTGCTATCCAGATAAGAGCCATAAATATGGACAATTCCTAATAAAATGCGTTCAGCCTGGACGGAGAGCTATGACGCAATGCTGCCCGTCTGCTTTGAATGTGACATTTCGAATAAAAACAACATGAGATTTAATGTGCACATGCATATGGATGCACAAGTGAGGGCAAAGAGCTCGTGTTCAGAATGAATGGCAATAAAAATGGTCATACGTATTAATGAGGGATATTTATATGTGTATTATGTTTGCACATGTACATATGTACATATATGTATGATACGTACGTCTACGTGTACTTACCAGCATGGTGAAGATGTAATTGTAGGACTTGGTCATCATGCCCGTGTCCAAGGCCGCTTGGAGGACCGTCTGGACATTGTCCACGGTCGTATCAATGATCACGTTCCGAGCGCCTTTCAGCCTCAATTGAACGAGGGTGGCTCGAAGGTCAGTGGACGCCTTGTGGACGCTCACACTCCCCAACATTTGCAGGGACTCCGCCAGCGACGTGGGGTCAATCATCCCTGTTTAGACATGTTTCAACAACACATTTAAAATCCAAACAAATACCCCCTTTCCATCCATTCATCAGCCTCCTGGCACGACGAGAGGCAAACCAATCCGGAGGCATTCCATTAGTTAAAACCCCGTCGATAATAAGGCGTTCAAAAAGTGTATTTGAAAATACACTTTTTGTGGTGCTGCTTTGGTTCATTAATTTGAGCCTTTAGAAGGCTTAAAAACTATTCACTGGCTAATATTTTAAAGCTCCTTTAAAAACGATTTACGGGCCATAGAAAAAAATATTCAGAGACTTGCGCAGTGATTTGAAATTAAATGGTACATAGAAAGGGAGAAAGTGCGAGAGAGGTCAGTATGCTTCTATAGAAGAAATGAGGAGTGATAAAAAAAAGTACCATGAATAGGATCATGGATAATTGAAATATCTTTCCACTTCAGTTCCATTGCCAAATCCTTGATGAGCGTCATGAGGTGAGCTTGTGTCGGGTGGAGGGACAATGTGAGATCCGTTGGGAGTCCATTCTGAGCATGCACCTGGAGCTGAGGTCGAGGGGCCGAGCTGAGGAGCGGGATCCCCAGCACGCTGCTGATTGACTCCAATTGCGCATCCAATCCTGGGTCACTGGGGCCAAACAGAGTCACAATCCCATAGCCCACTTCCACGCAAGCTGTAAACAAAACAAAACAAAATGAAATCTGTTATTTATTAATAGCAAGCAGGAAAACAACTGCAAAAAATCATCTCTTTTCCCCTATCTGGCCTGCTAACATCAGTCAAAGTCGTGAGCCGGCCAACGCAAATCTGCACAAAGTTAACAATGTTGGTACATTTCCCCTTGTAAAATTTTAGCACAATTTTATGTCCCAGAAGAAGAGAAAATGTTCATTTTATCCCAGGAGAGAAGAATGGGAGGAACTCTTTAAAGGGGGAGAATTGTAAACAGGAAGAATAATATAAGTTTGTGCTCACAAGAAAGATGGGATTTAATGTGGAAGCTAGACGGAGAGGAGGAAAGTTGATGAAAAGGGAAGTTAAAGGGGTAATTCCAGCGGGAAAAGTCTGGGCTGTAATCGTTGATGATCACGCGAAACTCTTTTATCTCTCTCGTCCCTTATCGTGTGCGTACATTCTGTATGCAGACATTCTATCCTCTGCAATTCACCGAATCACTGCTGACACGCGTTTCCCTTCAGTTGTTAAAAATATAAGTGAAAATTATGTTAGCAAAAAAAATTCTTTCTCTCTCTATTTGTTTAACAAAGTACTTGCACTCCTTCCTCACACACAAAAGTATATTTTCCCCGCTACTCTCTCTCTCTCTCTCTCTCTCTCTCTCTCTCTCTCTCTGACTTTTTCTCTCTCCTACCGAATATGGTTACTTTTAATCCCCAAGCATGGGTGTTGTACCAGAGAGGGAAATTCTCGACTGCTTCTTTCCCTTCCCCTCCAATTTCTCCTTATATATTCCTCCGCGGATGTAGCAGTAGTTGGTCTCATCCACGGACGTATTTAGTGTAATGTGTGATCCTCTTAAAATCACACATGTTCCTACTTTATTCGTACACAAACATCTTCTGTAAAAGGAGCCGTATTTTTTTACGACTTGCATGGGGCACACAATTTTTTTATACTATTTTTCATCATGTAAAAGTTCCCTGGCTTTTTTCCCTTTCCTTCACCTTCTGTACCCCTCCCCTGTACATCTCCATTTCCAGAATTTCCTTTCTTTTTTGTGTGCGAGAACATTATATTATTTTTGCTGAGGAAAGTAAAAAAAAAAGGCTATCTATGGTAGAAGGCAGTGTTGTGAAGGAGAAATTGCCCACATTTAAATGCAATCTCTCGTGGCTTCCATTAAAATAAATAACTTCCCCATTTACATATACGGAGGCTGAACACACAGGCATTCTCTCTGTAGGAATCCCCATATTATGATATTGTGAGGTGGAGATAGAATTTTGGTGAACAAAGCATTGGAGTAGTTTACCACAATTTTCACCTTTTTTACACGTCACATTGCCCTGTGAATTTGAGCAGTTTTTTTTTGTATTCACCAAAAAGGCTACCAATGTGGGTAGTGCTGCACTCCGGGAACGTTTTCTCCTAAACGGTGGCATCACACATGGAGACTCTTTATTTGCTCAAATGTTTAGATTCTCATTATTACATGCACATGCCTACATTCCTTGTTCTGTTCACACTATTCCTACAAGAGATGCACGGGGATTGAGTAGGAGGGAAGAGAGAGAGAAGGGTAAATGCCACACAAAGAAAAACTTTTTGACAGCAAGGAAATTAAAACAAATCACATGTAGCTCCACAAATGTTTGTCTTGTATTCTTCTGCCTCCGTGTTTTTCCAGCTTGAATAACAAAGCTTTGGAGAGGGTGAGAAAAAAAGGAAACTTCCGGAGAAAGAATGATAAAAAATAGAGAAGATCAAATCAAAAAGTCACGGGTTGGAGAAGACAAACAAGATGTAATAATTAGTGGGATGCATTTGGAAAGGAATTACAAACGGAAGATACTAGTCACATTTTTTGCAACTGGAGGCAGCAAGAGGAAATTAAGAAGAAGGACATCTACTAGAGAAGGAGAAAAGAGGGATGGCATGAGCAACAGGAGCGAGAAGCCGACAATAAAGAGAAGGAAGAGAGAAGAAGAGGAAAAGGAAAAAAATAAAGGGAAGGCAAAAAATAGTGAGATTCAAGATGAAAGGAGAGAAAATAAAAAAATAGAGAAAAAAGGAGGAAAACAAGAATCGGCAAAAACGAGAGGTTGAAGAGGGCTGGAGTAAAGGAGAGAAAAAGGAAGTGTGGGGATAGAATTAAATAGGCAGGGCGAGACCAAGTGGGAAGAATGAGGGAGAAAAGGAGACGGTGAAGAAAGAGAGACAGAGAGGACAGATCTGGAAGGGGTTCCAGATTAATTGTTGGAAGTAATGGAAAATGGAACACCCTGTACATGGATTCGAGGAATAATATCTGTACAAAGGACAAGGGAGTCCCTCAGTATGCTTTTTGGATAATTAGTCGCACGTTTAGAGAGACGGAGAGAAAATCCCCTTCACGTGTGTGCCGTTTCATATTTTACGTGGCCATTAATTATATGTGTAGTGCTCGGCAGTGAAAGCGATGCCTTTGAGGGGGACTTTTGTGAGCGACTTTTTAAAATAGTCCCAATGCAATTGCAAAAGGAGCAGGGGCGAGGGAAGCATCAGCAGTTGTTATTGTTATTGAAAATCTTGGATTTTCCAGAGCGGGCGGGAGAGAAGAAAAAAGCGGCTGTGTTTTAACGGAACTCTTAGGACGCGGACAAGAACAGACCTTGTTACACTTGTAAGAGGTATAGATAGATCAGTTCAGTCCTACTTGAATTATGAGTTGTCCCATCAATATGAATAAGGATCCCTTCTCCCCTTGTTTCTCCGTACAAACAGAGAAACTGTGAAAAGAAAGCATTGAGACACTCACTGAAGGAGAAATATCTGTAGGAAGAATATTAGTTTAATCTTCCATAGACATCTCTTCCTCATAATTCTTGGAGGAAGGTTCCATCGGAGATTATAACCAAAATATGGCAGACGGGATACGAAGAGGAGATCTTTCATGAATGCGGATTTGAAAAAACATTGGTGGAGGGGAAAGCTAAAGTATATCTTTATATATTAAAAGTAACAATAATAAAAACAAGTAGTAGAAACTTGCCTCGAGTGTACAAATGGAAGAAGTCCCTTGGGGTAGCATACTGAATGTCGAACTCGATGTCGGTCTCGTTGAGGAGCTGTCGACTCTTGAGTGACTCCACTGCCAGTCGAAAGCCTTCATGGATTTCTTGCTCATTCTCCAAAAATACACTCCCTGTGGAGAAAGAAAGAGAAACAAAATAAAAAAATGTACACGGGTCTTTTTCTTCCCTTGCCATACCGGAGAAGAACACTTACCACTTCTTCTTTTGGAAGGGACAGACAACCTCCACAACAAATCATATGCACACATGCATCACTGACAATCAGGGTGTGTAGTAGTAGATCAAGGGAAAACTTGTGGTAGGGAACTTATACTATTGGCAGAGAGAAGAAGAGAGACGAGGGAGCTGAACAGAGACAAAAAGGGAGTGACCCAAAAGTGGCAGGTAAGAACAGAGAAATTGACAAGGGACAAAGATTGGGAAATTCAATGTGTAACAGAAAGAGAGAAGAAAAAGGAACTCAAAGAAAGAGTGAAAGCGAGAAGAAAGAGACGCTAAAACGAACGGCGAAAGCGAGAAGAAAGAGACGCTAAAACGAACGGCGAAAGCGAGAAGAAAGAGATGCTAAAAAGAAAGACGAAATAGAGAAGAAAGTCCTATACGGTAAAACTGAGATAAATAGGGCCTGAAAGGGAAAAGAGAAGAAGAGAGACGACGAAAAAGGAAATTCAAGAAGACAAGAGTATCTGTATCAGAGAGAAAGGAAGAGAGACAGGAGAAAGCTAAGAGAGAGAGGAGAAAGAGAAGAGAAGAGAGAGAGGAGAGAGAGAGCCAAAGAAGAAAGAAAGAGAGGAGAAAGAGAAGAGAAGAGAAGAGAGAGAGAGAGGAGAGAGAGAGCCAAAGAAGAAAGAAAGAGAGGAGAAAGAGAAGAGAGAGAGAGGAGAAAGCGAAGAGAGAGAGAGAGAGAGAGAGAGAGAGGAGAGAGAGAGCCAAAGAAGAAAGAGATGAAAATAAGAGGGAAAAGGAAGAGATAGAGAAACAATGGGAGGTTTGTTCTCGGATTGGATTAACACTACTTCTTCACAGACTCTCACTAAATGAAATGCACTCCATAGTTGATCATGATTTTTTGGTCTTGCTCGGGTCTGGTCCACGTGAAACGCGTGACTTATGAGGCGTGTTTAATGCCCTACTCAAAGGCTACTTCTCCTTCCTCCTTCCCTTTTCCCTTCCCTTCCCTTGTTTTTCTGCTCCTCCTCCTCCCCCTCCGCCCACAACCATTTCACGCCTATCTCATCCGTCTAATACTCATCTCAAATTAGATTTCCGAACACCTTTTTGATTGGGTAACAAAGAGTAAAATTAAATTATTACCAACACTACCCTCCCCCCCCACAGGACCAAAGGAAGGAGGGAGTCATGCACGGGCTTCACATCAAATGTAACGTAAATCACGTCGTGTCTGTTTGAGTTCATATATTGGAATTTTAACCTATAATGTATTCCTCTCTGTTTCTCTCTCTCTCACTCTCTGGAGCTACCTTGCTTTTCCCAAAGTAAACCTTGGATTTTGTACATGATGGAAGAGAGATAGTAATAATAATGATATTGAAAATGGAATGAGCACACGGACATTTTTATCTGCACAGCAGAATTATGTTTGGAGAGAGAATTTCCCAATTCCTTCCTTTTTTAAGTGGCTACCCCATACAAAAAAGTTTTTAGAGGAGGAATTCTTCTCATGAAGAGGATAGAAATTCCTTGAAAGATTTCAAAGAAAGTAAAAAAAAGGAGGAAGAGAGAGAGAGAGAGAGAAAATAAACGTAAATATGTCAAAGTGTAAATAGGTATTGAGGAAATGTTCTTGCTAAGTCTTAAGCAGAAGAGAAGTCTCCGGGAGAGGAGGGAAAACCCTTTTGGCTAGAAAGCTTGATTAGATACAGAAAAATCTTTCCCATTTGGTGATTGACTGATGACGTTCAGCTCGAAATATGTGTAAGTGAGGAGATACCGCAAAAGATGTTTTTTCCCCCCACAAAATGTTGGTGGGCCAGTTGAGTATGTAGCCACTCCGTGTAATCTGCTGTGGAAGAGGAACTTACTCCATTAGCCACAACCAAATGAGAATGAGGGAAGGGTTCGGGGGAAAAAGAGAAAAGTGAGGAAAAGTGTTCCTTCCAAAACTCTTTGAGGTTATTTTCACTTACAAAAACAATATTGTTTTTCTTTATTCTCAAACAGGAATTCCGAACCGTTTCCCACAGCGGGCAAAAATACGGATTTTCATCATCCGTCCGTTTTCTGGGGAACAAATTCACACACCGACGAAGTGTGCATATTCTAAATGTGATTCTCGGATTAGTTGAAGAGATAAAGGCGCTGTAATATGGTTAAAACGCTCATTTCAATTGATTTGATGGAATTATGTCCTTCTCTCACGAACACAAAAGGGACACGGATTTTACTTAAAACATCAAATACTGAACATGTAAGCAAATACAGAAAATGCCAGGCGTGAGCTTTTCTATGCTCCTTCCCATTAACATTGCAATTTCGTGCTCGGAATTCCTCTTTCGTACAAGGCGAGCAGAGGAGGAATGTCATACAGTATGGCTCCTTGTTAAATACGAGGATTGTTTCCTGAATGAGTGCAGGCAGTAATACTTTAGGGCTTAACTGGTGCTAACGTCTGAAGTATTTACTAGCTGGTCGCTCTTCATTGTTCAGCCTCAAGCGAGAACATTCTATAATCTATAGCCGGACACTTTTTTCCTTTCTTTCCCATCAACTGACGTGCAAAGTTTGTGTGAATCTGTCAATTCAAGGTTCGTTGGATAATTAGAAAAGGAACTTAAAAATGAATTCCAAAGGTGAAGGAGCGCGTTTGGCCATTTCCTGCTAATTTATTGATCTGCCTGGGAATAGATCAAGTCGTGATATGCACTTCGCCGGATTCTTTTTGTCCTAATAGGGCTCTTACACCGGAGCTTAGCTACATTTCCTTTCCTGAACATGTTCCCTGCTCCAACTTGGAGCTTCTTCCGACGCCGCCTATTTTTATTCTTCCATAAAGAATAAAAAAAAAAGGTCGACTTTTTATTTCCCTCACCTATAAAAAAAAACCAAGGAAATGCTTGTTTGTGAATTTTCCCTTTTACGACCAGTCAGCCAGGGCCCATTAAATCCTGTCCGACAAAGGTCTTTTCCACACTTTTTGGAACCCTTTCAAAAAACACTCCTTTGCAACCTTTTGCGAAAAGATTTTTTTTTAGAATATACAAGACTGTAAAGACCTTTAAAGAAATTTAATTTGAATTTTTTTCACCTTATATCTGTAGTAAGAGACTAGAACTAGCTGTGAGGCTGAAATGAAGATTTTCATTTCACGTTGTTTAATCGCGGAAATCCGGTTTTTTCTATCATTTGGCTACTACAGTGCTTTGGCTTATCTCGTGGAATTTTACAAAGCGGAAAATTGCAAAGCTATGTTGTTTAAAGGGATTTAGCGAGATAAAAGGAAAGCTACTAAAACTTGGTCCATTCATAAAAACCTTTTTACGACTCCCTTTAAAAGTGTGGAGATACAACATCATTAGCAGATTTTGTAGAATTCATTACAATTTTTTTTCTTCCTAGTAATTATTCTTTTACGGACTCAGTTACCAGCGCCAAAATGAAGAGCTGGACCATAAAGAGAACATGGTAATTTAAAAAATAAAAAAAAATCATCTTAATATGCAAATCTTGCAACAACACACGGCAGGGTAAAAAAACTAAAATAATAAAAAGGACAATTAAATGTCATGCTTGCATGTGTGACAAGAAATGATGACCATTCTCTGCCACCTTCTTGGTATAATAACAATGTTAGAACATGTAAAAGCCGTGAATGAAGCCACTGTATGTTTTTTTCAATTGCCAATTTGTTTCCAGTCCATCATTTATTTTTTGCGCATCTCCATTGCTAATAACATTGCTGGGCTTCCACATGGTAATTGGATGGCACGTTGGGCTTTTCATGCCTCTTCCTATTACCAAGTGTAATGCAATGCTCTGACCAATAAATAACGACATTTCTGTTTTTTTTGTGTTACTTAAGTCAGGAAAAGTTGAGTGACAAATTCAGACATAATCAAGCCTTTTCATAAGTAATAATTACGCCCCAGCCCGTGCTTTTGAAAGAATGTTCAAGTGGGGGATGAGAAATCTCTCGTCTCTCGATTAGGAACCACACACAACTCCGAGTCTCTAAATGTCTTCTCCACCTCCATGGTCAATATAGGGAAATATGTAAATACTGGAGGAAATCCTACGTGCATATGTGCGTGAAGCACCCATTATATTCTATTTTGTTTGCCTATAAAAGGCTTTGTACACAGGGGAGACATGGAGGGAGTGGTGCTATCTGTATAAAAAAAGGGAACATCTTCCATAATTCTTTTTAAGCTTTCAGCAATTTAAAACCCTGAATTACGAAATGTATATACACATTATTATCACAACATGCTCATTAGGAAAAATAACATTTTTTATTTCCCATCACTTTTTTTTTTTATTCTCGGAAGAGAAAAAAAATCCAGTCTCCTCATATTCTTAATACAAAAGATGTAGTACATGAGGTTACCTTTTCACAGGATTTTTATTCAATGAAGAAAAGGCGAGAACTGACACTTTGGCCTTAGCTGTCCCACCTCGTTTATGTATTTTGATACGACTTTGTTTTTCCTACCCACGACGGATTTATTTACTTTTTTTTTTCCAACCGTGTAAAAAATAAATTACTTGTGTAGAAAATCCTGTAAGCTGAGGACAGACCCAGTTAATAACAAAAAAGGGACGGTATAAAAAAAAAATCCCACCTTTTGTTATCAAAACAAGGGAGAAGAAACGGAACCTTCCGAGGTTTTAACTTACTTTATATGCGTCATAATTATTTTATACACACACTCTGTCTTCATTTCCCTTGTCTGTTATCGGGGGAAAGCCAGTTTTTTTGGCAAAAATCCATAGCGCTAACGAGGTAGTATTTAAAACACGATCACTTATTCTTTTTAATGGAACAGTGAATGTCCTAGGATGCCTCAGCGCCAAAAGAATCCCAAGGGAACCTCCAACCTTATGAATGAAAGGAGAATGATTTCACTGGGAAGAAGGCAGAAGACCATAAATTATGAGCTGCATTCTGGGAGAGAAAGCCAGAACAAATGGGGAGGACAAGTATAGCCAATAAATCTGCCTATCAAAAATTCCACCACGAGATCACTTTTATAAATTATTAGCGTGCCTAAAGTGCCCAGCCTTTTTCATTGGCGATGCCTTTTATTATTGTATTATTATCATTTTTTGTTTGTCCTATTCCATAACTTTTTGATAGGTCAAACCTTTTATCACATACGTAAAAACCACCTCCTTTTTTTTATGAGCCACCAACAACAGCATTAAGAATAATCACTAATATTATTATCCCATTTCTTCCAGCTACATTACACACCCCCCCCAAAAAAAAGGTGCCTCACCCTCATGTCCAGTCATGTCCAGGGAAGAGATCCTGGACATGTGCCTGCATTCTAATTCATCCCACTCTGTCTTGCAGGAAAAGAGAAGGGAATCGGCCGAACCAGGAAAGAGAGAACCAACATAGTCCGTCGTCCGGAATGTAATGAAGCTTTTGGGAAATTCGAAGAGAGAGGTAGAGGATGAACTAAGCCTTGAAGAAATTCCATAGTGCATCAAATCGAGACATAGAGAGACAATTGAGAGAGAGAGAAAAAAAAGAAGAGGTATGGAAAAGAGAAACGGAAGAGGAACCGAAAGAAAGAAATGGACGGAAAGTGAGAGAGAAAAAACGGGAGAAAAGAAAGAGTTTGCAGGACCCGGCAGAGAGCGAGAAGAGAAAGAAAGAGAGAGAGATAGAGAGAGATAGAGAGAGATAGAGAGAGATGAGAGTGGAATCATTGAAGGCACACTTTTCTCCAAGTAACTTATCATGCTCACCGGAGATAATAGTAATAATAATCGTAATGCAAGGAAGATCTCTTGAAAAAGATTCATATCAAGAGTCCAGCACTCACGGAGGTACTCAAGAGAGTCCCACAATACAATGTACAATGGCTCCATCAAGGAAGGCCTCCTCTCCCTCATCATTCTCTCCCTTCCAGACACTTCACCAATAA
The DNA here is from genome assembly GCA_034698585.1 of Disparrhopalites patrizii. Taxonomy (NCBI): domain Eukaryota; kingdom Metazoa; phylum Arthropoda; class Collembola; order Symphypleona; family Sminthuridae; genus Disparrhopalites; species Disparrhopalites patrizii. The sequence goes on from JAQGBT010000312.1 coordinate 48,496, forward strand.
TAATCATACACTGAGCTCTCTCTCCGTCTAAATCATGCACACATGAGCCTTTAAATTGCGCGAGAGGTACTTCAAAATAAAATAACTCTCACCATCTTCTTCCTGCCTCTCCAAGTCGGTTTTTATTCAAAATCAATAATATGAAAAAACTAATAAATAATTGACGAAGTATTAACTCCGTCTTCCTTTCCCTTTCCTTTCTCTCTCTCTCTCTCTCTCTCTCTCTCAAGAGTATCTTTTTCAATATTGGGTGGATGTAAGATTCAATCATCGTCATTACACGGCTATTATTTACAATGTCCTCTATTTGTTAAGGCTTGTATGTGTTTGAAGGGCGATAATAAATAAAAAGGAAGGGGAAAGAATGGCGCAGGGTCCTTGTACCGCACAAGGGCTATCCATCACGGCCGGTGACATGTCAATTGGCACTTCTCCATACGTGCCCTCGGACGTACTTGGACAACGGTAAACTGCCTTGTCATGTCCATGTACTTCCCTCGGAGGAACAAAGAGCTTCCTTGTCCCTGCTGATAGCCTGACATTAAACATCCTATCACATTGATTCTCATCGTCAGTGGAAACTAATAGCGCTCAGGCACTGAAAATTCCCTTCAGGGAAAACCGCTACACAGGAGTTTGGATGGAAGGCAGGGATTGATACGTAGGAATTAAAATAATTTACAAGTTTAAAAGGAATTAAAAAGAACTAGGCGGTGGATCCCCTAAAAAGAAAGCCAGAGACAATCCACGTGACACCGGCATTTTTGTTTTATTTTCCACGAAAAAATCTTGCCTCGTGCTTAACACCTTACAATTAAAGTGTTGGAAGGGGGAAAAAGTCTCCCAAAGTTTTTATGTGTTTTCTTTCTCCTCTTAATTGATACTTAATAATACACGGAGAGCTCACAAGCTCTCACTTTCCCTCAGTAAATGTCAGACTTGGTTGGACACTATAATTGTACATCTTCCATCCTGACAAACGGACGGCCGCGTCCAGTCGGGCATGAGTGCATAAGGTAAGCCCTGGACAGGCCTTTGGAATATGAGAAGGAGAAGAGCCGCAGGAATGTCTCTTCTCTCTCTCTCTCTCCGTCTCTCTCCCTGTCTCTCTCTCTCCTTCTCTCTCTCTCTCTCCCACCTGTGAACACGTATACGCCTCCTGTAATGTATCTGTCCCTGCAATTTGTACTTTGGACAAGCCAACCCTTCAGGACCTGTTCTCGCTGGGACCCTTTAATCTCTTCTCCTTCCATCCAGAGGAGATGAGAGATTCATCTTATTTTTTCTCTCTCTCTCCTATTCTTCTTTGTAATACTTTTTTTTTTCCTCCAACGAATGCCTTCTCATGGAGAGAGCCTTCGTGCCGGCATTATTTCGTAGAAATCTATATGGAGGATTTCTTCCACACGTTTACATACTTGTATTCAAGGCTCTGGAAGTCCAATCCATCCATTCCTCCTCCTCCAGTCCAGCTATTTATTCCACTTGTGCTCAAATCATTTTCTACGGGAAGAAAGGACGGAGGACGTGTACTTACCCGACTAATACCTGCACCCATACATATAAATTAGACTAAAAAAATACCCTCACAACATTTATAGGAGAAGGGACAAAGGAATGCATAATAATAATCTCCCAACTGGTGTGACACACAAATGTACGTAGATTGCCTTGGAGAGCACACAAAAGGAGTTTCTCCTCACGCCTTCATTGAGCGAAATAAAAGTAGGAGAGAAAAGAGGGAGACAGAAAGAGAGAGAAAGAGAGAGAGAGCGAGAGAGAGAATAAAATGGTAACTAGTAACCCCTTTTTTAATTCCTTCCCGACGTCCTTGACACTGAATATGATTATTATAACAATGTGGAGAGGGACATTATGGAGGGTATTATATAGGGAAATTATTATTACCAGCACTACCACCATTTATTAGGACTACTAACACACTGCCACTTGCTCAGGTAATGGACGTTCCTTCCCCTCGACCAACCCATTCCACAATGCTCTCTTAAATAGTCTCTCAAAAGACCACAAAGGTTACGCGTCATCATCATCCTGCCGAGAGAATGAAAGGTATTTAGTGGCACTTTTCTCCGTCCTCTTATTTTTTTTTCACTCTTTCTTTCTCTTTCTCCTCTGTAGCGCTCACACGGAATGAGAAAGTATGGAGGAAGAATGCTGGGATGCTGTGCCCTTTTATTTATCCTAGCCCTGTGTGTGTATACAAACAGTAGGGAAGAAAGGGTTCGGATGTCATTAAACGGAAGATTAAGGGTCCATTGTTATTGTCACCTGCCTGATTCTATCTCTTCCCCCTTCCCCTTATGGTCCCTTTCTCTCCTTTTTTTATCTAAAAAGCGGGACACTCGTGAGTCTGCCATTTTCTTCTGATTTTCAAAAGACCTTTGTTTTTTTTACTCCTTATACGCGTCACAACAATATGTATTTATGATGTTATACGACATATTGGGTGGAATAAAATAGTTTTTGAATGGAAAAGCCCGGCTAGTTTATTATCTGTTTTGATAATGGTGAGCGTTTGGAGTTCAAATGACTGAAGCCTAACATGGACTAGAATTCCCTTTATTTTTTGTCTGCTCAGAGCGAGAAATAGTGTATTGATATGAATAAATGGTCCAGAGCAATCGCCGTCAGCAAATTGCTGTCATTCCTGGTGGGGTTGGAACAATTTCCAATTACAAGCAGAGATTTATTGCTAATCCAGCTAAACATTTCCCTCCGTTAAACGTAGCGCTTGTATAACACCTGTTAGAACTGATTATTTTACAAGGCCAATAAAAACCCGGTGTTTATTACGCACCTTGGAAATTGGAACTAGACGAGCGTGTGGCCTTATTATTATTGTTAAATAGAAATGAGAGAAGGAATCCCACCAAACTTTTATATGGAGGAACATATATGGTCTATATAGAAAAACGTTTCGGACCAAATTTGGTCACCGGTAATGAATTTCACTCTCAGCGCCAAAACCACTATTGACAACGGGGAGAAGAAGATGTGTTCGAAGCACCACCACAAGTTTTCCTTTCACCTAAATAAATGCATAAAAAATGGAGATACAAACTATTTTTTGGCCCTTTTTGTTTTGGTTTACTTACCTACGCGAACAGAGGCCGGAAGACGGGCCGAGACATGAGAGGCGAGGAGTCCCAGCAGAAAGAAGAGAGATTTACACGAAAGAGTCCACATTTTTTGTGAAGCACTGTGCTTTCCCAATCAATCACTTGTTGAAACGTTTATAAAGAGAAAGGCGCAGAAAAAACTGTTAAATGTCTGTGTCAACACGAGATATTATTCATGTGCAAGTACGCATGTACCTTCAAGAAGTCTAGACGAAAACTTTTTTTAAAATTTTTTTTCAAAAGACCTGGGAAGGTATGAACATTTAAAAAAAAACTTTTGTTCAACAATTTTAAATTTTCGAAGTCAACTCACGAATTCACTTGGTCAAGTAGCTGATTTTCTCTCGGGGCAATGTGAACTTATGCTTTCCTTTTTCTCTTCTATTTTTACTATTCAAATCCTGTTGGCTTCCGTTACGATGTTTGAATGTCGCAATAAATACCCGGAGTTTCCTTGAAAATCGGGCAGCAGGAGGAGATATTTTTTATGGGGAAACAATAATTGTTTATTTTTTACGAGTCAAAGTCAATACAATTTACCATGGATTCTGTCCCCGTGAAAAAAAAAGTTTCTTGCGGTGTGTGGTAATGAAGAGGATAAAAAAACATGTAAAGGACGGAAAAGGAATAATTCACTTGCTGTGTGTTTCTTTGGTGTGTATTAGTATTGGTTGAATGGGGTGATTGGGCTGTGAAGAAACATGTGCGGAGGCAGTTAAACTTCCTCGTCGATACTGTGGCGTACACAGGGATTTATGGGAAAGAGGAGCAGGAGCCAGAAGAGATGAGTCTCCGGTTGAGAGCTAATGGCCAATGTGCCTTCTTCCCTTCTTGCCTTCTTGCCTTCTTTCCCTCTCCGTGAGCCCCACCACAAGCCTCAAGAGTCAAAAGTACCTTCCCTGCCGTTTCTCTCCAACAAAATAAAATCTTCTTCCACCTCTTCGTCCTCTCCCACATCCAACAACGTCTCAGCCGAATCAACCACCGCGCCTAGACATGTGTGAAGAAAAAAAAACACAACATGTATATGAAACACAAGAGGCAGAAAAAAAAATCCACAACCAAAAGCCTGTCACACTCCTCCCGCCACCAAAAAAAAAATACATACATTCTGGGCTAAGCCAAGCATCTACACCGGAAGACAAATGGAGACAAAAAAGAAGGGAATGACACAATAATAATTATTTATCAAACTGTTATTTTTTTTATTATTACAATGTTTACACGAGCACACTTGAAGAGTGATAACGGATTTATAGGAGAAACCACACGCTTTTCATCAGTCCCTCTCCCCTCCGATGACAGAAGAAAAATGGAAGTACATACATATTGCACACGTATTTACGTAAGTATGCAAGTGAGTATAGATTATGGAGTTGTGTACGTTTATTTATGCAAGAGAAGACCCCATGAACTTCAGAGTTGCTCCTATATTATTATTATTATTCCCACATGCTTTTTTTCACACTCAAAACAAGGAGAAAAAAGTTAATCCGTGTATTTCTGTCAACTCCTACAACTTTTGAAAGAGAAAGTTCCTATGCATTATATTGACAGAAGGTGTACGTGGACGTCTCAACTTTTCCCACATACTTACATCGTAACATGTAGATACATGTAGAAGGTACAAGGGCACCCAGTCGCACACATGGCGGAATGTCCTGGAAATGCCAGAAGTAGCTTCCTCCGATATTTGGATAGGCACAAGTCACAGAGAGAGAGAGAGAGAGAAAGAGAGAGAGTGCATATTGGATGGTGGTGAAAAATCTAAAAATAAAGTGAAATAACTTGTGAAAATCCCCGCGAATAAAATGCTTAAAAGAGAATTTATTTCCTCTCCAATCCCTCCCTTCTTCTGCCTCTCTTCATTTCCCTGTCTCTCTGTTTATTGTTTTCTCTGTCTCTGTGTTTATTTCTTTCTCTCTCTCTCTCTCTGTATCTCGCTCTGTACCTCTTTCTGCATCTCTCTCTGTATCTCTTTCTTTCTCTGTCTCGCTCCTTTTTCGTAATTCTCCCATTATTTCCCCCTTTTTTTGCACAAGAAGGGATAAATTCTTTCAAAAAAGTCCAAAAAAGTTTACGCTTCCACCAGCACAAGTGTTCACCTGCACGTGAGGAGGAGAAAAATTCTGTCATTCCCATGTTTTCACATCAACCTTAATAAGCTACCCAAGGATAAAAATAAGGAGCTTGTTTCCAGGGTGGAATGCCAAAGATTTTCCCGTGGTAAGAGAATTATTAGGGAAAAAAGCGTAAATCAGCTAAAGTGTACTAAAATTCCTCTCGACGTTCCAACGGATGCGTAGCTTTGCTAATTGCCACAGCATGCACCTGTTTCTGGCTGATGCCCTGTATGGAAACATTAGCGAGGTGCTTGGCTGTGCCAGGAATTAGCGTGAGCTAAAAAGGAATAATTAAAATAAATACTTTCCTAACACTTTTTCTCTCGTGAGAACGAGTCAATATTGACTTTGTATAATTTCACTCCGGACTTTGAGCCCAAAAAATTGTGCGCAGAAATATCTATTTGTTGTTGAAAGTTGAAATTAAAATTCGTTTTATCAATGTCCTACAACTGGTCGAAATAGAGCCGATAGCAAGACGAGGGTACAAGGGTAGGTCAAGGATATCCTGAAGCTGATCTTAAGGTGGTCAAGACATGTCTTAAAAATAGAGCATTTTAATACAAATAGTGACAGCCCCTTGCATCACTACGATTTACGATCCACTACGATTCCCTTTCCACGAATCCATCCATAAAAACATCTCTGTTCGTCAGTGATAAAAGCAATGAGTTAAGTGTCAGCAATCAGGCGATAAACGTGTGAACATCACCACAGTTATTTTTGAGTAAAGTCCATTAATTTAGGGAGCGTGTTCACGGAGAAAATTGATGGGACAGAAGAGATTGCCTGGATGTACTGGCTAATTACTGCTAGTGATAACAGTGCTGAAGATCCCCTGAGCATGCTATTCACAAATAACTCTCCATACTTCCTCCTTTATTCCCGTCATTATTTATCTTTTTGTCCTTCTTTCTCTCTCTCTTTCTCTCTCGTGTCCCACATTTCCCCTCATGTCTTTCTCCCCTTTCTCTCTCTCTTCTTCTTTGTCGCAGTGTCTATACAACTAAGTTTTTCTGCCACGCTGTTCGTCTGGACAATAAAAGCTCAAAATTAGACTTTGACATTAGGAAATTCAACTATTTTCAGTAAAAAAAATCCCCTGTAGGAAGCTAAGAGTGGCAGAGGGTGTGCATAAAAAGAAATGAAAGCGTGTTCAAATTCTGTCACGTGCGAAAGCTCGTCATATGTCAGTTTATTGACACGTCGAGTTGCACTTGTATTGGTCCACTACCAACTGATTTATATCCATTTCCTATACACACACAATCCCTATCTTTGTTGGAGGTTGTGTGAAGCCTGGCCCAAAGAAGAATATTAAGATGAGGGACGGAGGGCCGGGATCGTCTTGAGAATGTTTGAAAGCCTTGTATGTTTTAATGGCGGAGAGAAGCGATGGAAATAAGAGCACACTTACTACAAGTGCCCTGGCATGAGCTAATGGAGACTTCTCTCTATCCTTCCTTTTACAAAGTAATTTGGACTTGAGGAGAAAAAGAAAAACAAATAGAATTGACAATGACCGATGGTTACCCAGAGAAATATAAGAAAGAATAAGAGCATTCACAAAAACACTATCGCACCCAGGCCAGGCTCATTCTCTCCGGCAGTAGCCTCACATATCTACCTACATATGTATGTATATGTGTGTACATGTATGTACATGTATGTACATGGACCCAGACTAAATACTTGTGACTTTACTACAATGGCTGGGCTAAAAGGCCGGATATCCCCCCAAAGATATGATAATTCATGGAGGCTCTTGACTCATCAATGAATGAGATGTTCTCGTAAGTTTCCCCCTTTGACGTCCAAACGCACTCACAGTGTCATTCCCAAAACTGCTAATTATTATGCAATTCCCCCCACACACACAAGACTCTGCACTAAGGAGCTAATTTTTAATTCACACAATTTTTTTTGTTGGGACAAAAAACATTTAATAATCATGCAAAAGCTGGGAGAAGGGAACGTGTTGGAAAGGAATATGTTAATTAATAATGAAAGAACACATTACCTCCTTGGAAGTGTTGAAAAAAGATGGCCAAGAGTCTGAAGACAAGCAAAGAGAAAGACAGAGAGCTTCCTTCCCGACTTGAACGTAGCAACTCAAAGATGTTTACTGACTCAAGAGGAACTGAAATCCCATTCTTATGTTTCCTTTTCTCCATCTTCAGATCATCTTCCTCCTCTCTCCCTCCCTCACACGCTTCCCCCTTTTTTGTATTCTTCTATTCTGGAGACGGCCTAGAGCTACAACCGTAATGAAGAGAAGGGAGGGTGAGGAGAGATTTTGGCTCCTTTTTGGGACAAGACCACTTCCAGGAGGTGCCTTTGTTCTTTTGGGTTCAACTGGACAGGTCCCTGGGATGGTTGTGAGCAGTCGACAATTTCACAATAATTGTCAATGGGTCGTAGATTCCTGACTTCACAAGGTCATTATCATTACCGTCCATTCCTTTTGCAACCACAAAAATCCCTTGGATTCACCTTTCCCCTTCCTCTCCAGCCTCTAATAAGGAAGACAGAAAGGCACGCGGAACCGCACACTCTGCTCCACTTTTTGGGCTGGGAGCTGGGTTGGACTCTTTTTGGAGCTTTTTATATTATATTATGTAACTATATGGAGTCAACATTCTTTGGGAGGTGGATGCCACCATGAATATCTTGGGGGATGACAGGTTTCTTTTTACCTCTTTCACTCTCTCTCTCTCTCTCTCTCTCTCTGTCTCTCTCTCTCTCTCTGGAACGATTTAACCACCGAGTCCCATATAAATTATTGAACTGTGCATGTGTGTGGATGCAATCTCCCTACAATTGGAATAATCCCACTGAAGCATGATCCTGTCCTTTTGCATTACATTTGTTGCATTTCATATGATGCGATTGCACTTGCACACATGGAAGAATTACATTTTAAAATGCTGGAGAGGAGGAGAAGGAAATACTTGGACTTTTTACCGGCAGTATTGTTACTACACAAAGACAAAATGCGAGCTTGTACGCTAAAGATAATATTCCACATGGACTAGTTCCCATTTACGTTTGATTCGATTTGAAGAGGAAGGCGGAAGAGTCTTGCCAATGGAATTAAATGCAAATAACGAACTCCACAAGGCTGAAATTGCATCTAATCTTAGGACCAGCCTCTGCACGAGCAGGTTGTATGCAAAATCAAAATATAAAAAAGAGTAGAGCGCAAAAAAACAAATCTTTCCATGTGCAAGTTTTTTCTAGGGTGATCACGTTTGAGCATGTAATTGTATTCCTCTTAACCTTTTGTGGGCATAAAGAGTTGAAGGGGAAGAATATGGGTGAAAATGAGGGTTGATGAGAGAAGGCGGAGGTTCGCATGGGTCCCCCTAATGGCAATAATAAAGGCTGTCGATGATGATAATAATAACGTGGGCAGATGAGCAATTAAATAATTAATGCCTCTTGAGGATTACATTGGTAAATATTTGAATAAAGCTCACACGAGAGGCATAATGAGGAGGGATTATGCCATGTAAAAGAACCACACTTGTGTTGTGCATGGAGAGTGGCAAAGATCCCCTGCATTGGCGATGATAATGTGGAAAAATCTTAATAATATTATGCATTGTTCCGGCCGAACAGAGAGAACACAGGAGGAGGGAGGCGAGGATGACAAGAGGTGGAAGGATGGGAGGAGGATGAGGAGGATGAGGAGGATGAGGAGGATGAGGAGGACGAGGAGGATGAAGAGGACGATTTCACTTAAGTGTTTCCATCCTTCCATCTACATATAACATATGTATGCATTATAGGCTTATGAGGAAGAGTTGAAGGGATTTTTTTATAGGGAATCCCGCACCGTGTCATATTTCACTGGCGGTTGAGTCTTTTCCCTTTCTCCGTCTCTCTCTCTCGCTGTCTCTCTCTCTGTCTCTCTCTCCGTCTCACTCGCTCTCTCTCTCTCTGGAAGTATTCTGAGGGAGTAACAGAGCATTCCCACATTCAGCAACAAGTTGAGAGAAGAAGAAGAGGGTGGATGAAGAGGGATGATCCTCCACATTTTACATCAGTGTCATTGTCAGTGTTTTGTATTCATATCGGTTTTGGATCTGAAAAAAAGAGACGCTGAGAATAGGAAAGAAATATTTATTTGTGTGTGTCAAAGTGTCAGCTGACAGGAACGTGCACTGGCCGTCACAGAAACAATGATAATCAAATCTGTGTGCATTGCTTCACAACTCCTTCCACAATTATACTGTAATACTTCTTCTTTTGGCAACCACAGTAGGGAGGTGGATATTTACAAAAAATCATGGAAGTAGCTGGAGAAATGGTGGTGGGAAAATGAGAGAGCGATGTCTCTGCTTAGAGGAATATCAACAAAAAAAAACAATCCTTCTCCATGCATACATGGCTCTAATCATTTTTGACAAATTCCTTTGCAACCAAAAAAAAAGTTCTCCAACGAAATAGGAGGAGCACTCCCAAATAAGACAAATGAGAGGGGCTGGGTAACAATTTTATTTGGAGAAAAAATTGTGCAAAATTGGCATGATGCCGGTAGGAGAATCAAATTCCTCTTCTTCCTCTGGGGGATTAACTCGGGAGGAAAAACGCCCCTCCGAAAACAGTTTACGATCTTCATAATTATGTGGCAACAAAAAGCATGCTGGCTAAATAAAACCAATGTCAGACGGGAGACTATGCAAGGGGCTTTTATATAAATACATTTGTGGCCAAAATAGACTCATTCTTATAGTTTATCACAAGAAAATAAATCACAAAAAATAAGGTACATGTATTTTTATATTTTTGTATAAGCTATAAATATATGTATTATTAGCATTGCAGCACAGTATTACTGTAATTAACTGCGCTTTCGGCTTCATCAAAGTGCGTATATACGTGTTTGCGTGCTTCTTCTGCTTCCTGTACACTTTGCAAGTCCATCGTCCATCATAATAGCGAATACAATACAAAATACAATGCTTATTGTATACAATTTATTTTAATATTTTTTAAATTATTTGATACAATAATAAATTATTATTTTAATATTTTTTAAAATTATTTTATACAATACACAATGATTATTTTTTATTTAATAATAGTTGTGCTATGTGCATTACGCATGCCGGCCTGTCCATGGAATGATTAAATAATTGAAAATACTAGCAATAAGTAGTAGTCCGAGTAGTGCAGTGCAAGAAAAGTAAGCAAAAAATAACTTTTTTCAATAATCCGTATCCGTAATCCGTTAGAAGTTAGAATTAGAACGGTAGATTGGGTAATGCATAAAGTTCTAAATTAGATAGAAATAATAATAATTCAAAGCCAGAGACAAACCCCTTAAGAAAGGATTGACTAGTTTTTTCATCCCACTTCGGTCGGCCTTTGAAGGCCGACCAACTCCCACGGATCATTTTAGGGGTCCAAAAATTACTTGTTGTGGAAATATATGAGCGTGCATGTGTGTCATGCTCCTTTTTATTTTGTAATGAATGCAAGTGTGCAAGTTATGAAT
>JAQGBT010000313.1:0-59206 GCA_034698585.1 Disparrhopalites patrizii
GTATTAATTCAAATTAACGTATTAATTCAAATTAACGTATTAATTCAAATTAACGTATTAATTCAAATTAACGTATTTAAAGTATTACTTCAAATTAAAGTATTAGTTCAAGTATTCAGTCAAGGAAATGCACTCGTTCGCTAATTGGCTGACGTTGTGCATTTCTGCGCATGCGTTTCTGCAAATACGTTGCTGCGCATACTCTGCTTTAAAATGCGGATCTTTGAATGAGATCAAATTTACGAAAATCTCATAAATTCATCAGACTTGACCTGTGAAACTTTGAATTATTTTCCTAGTTCAAAATTTGAGTAATATTCTATGGAATTCTCGGTGCCCAGTACAAGCTTTTAGGGAATCAATTCGAGTTCATTTCGGGAACCAGGACTTTGATCAGTGATTTGTCAAAACATGAGTAATAGTTTCATCAAATTTGCTTTGCTGTGTAAACTTTCAACTTGTAATATCTTGGTGGACATTTTCCCAAACATCCGCTGGAAGTCATGCATTATTTGTGGATCTATGTTTTAATTTGTCGATCTATATTAGTATGTATTTATGCATGTATTTGTTGGAGGGCGTAAGAATACTGAGGAAAATGGGGGAAAAAATGAGCACTTACAATTCCATGGTATGTTAGAAACACAGCAGCAAATTCAATGATGATGGCCAGCACGATAAAGATAGTTCTCATTTTCAGGGGAATCGTCACAAAATACTGATTGTGTAAACAAGTGTCTTGCCTCTGGCATTTAGTACTGTCTTCAATTGTGCAATTACTCTGACCTTGAGCAAACACAAAAGGGATATTGAAGACGGCTGACTTGGATCGTAAAAAAAAAGTAGAGGAAATTTTATGTTTTGTATTTAATTGTGCAAACCACCCGATTTTTTATTATTGGGATTCAGTACATAATACGCACATGTACATGTATTTTTTGTGGATTGTGAGGAAATAAAATGTATAAAAAAATAAAAATCAAATGGCACCGCCAAGTTAATTAAATAAATTCCAACCTCATCACGGTTAATGAAGTTTGGAGGGTGGTGATGCCCGTGAATTATCGAAATATATTATGAAGGTGGTATTATTGAGACTCCTTGGCGGCTCCTCTGGTGTGTGGCCAGAGGAAAGAGTTATGGAATGGAGCTTCCACATTCTTGTGATCAAAATGTTTTCCTATACACATTAAAAAAATTGCCTTGTTTCATTTGTACTTGAGTGACGTTTTGTCATCAAACACACAATACGTAATGTCAGTCGTCTAATAAATGCTCTGCCATTAGTCTTATCTTTTTTATACACTTTGTCTTCAAACTGGCCTTTGTCACCACGCACGCGGCATGGCAGCCACCAGGCGGGCGTACATACACATATATGTATGTCAATTTTTATATGGCTCTTTGTTACACACTGTATACCACACGCGTATTGTTATGCCATTTGTCTTTGCCACTCATGTTTCCCTACCAAAAGCTTTAGGTAATAATAATTGCAGTCCCAATTATTTTATGCTGTCTCTTTAAGAACGCATTGTCATTATAGAGCCTTCATTGTTGAGCCTCACACAAGTTTTTCCCTCTTGTTCTCTCGCTCTCACTCTCTCTCCCTCCCTCTCTCTCTCTCTCTTTCGCACCCCTCGGGATGTGACCATATAAACACTCCCCAGTAGTAATTATTATTACAGCTATTATGTATCCACACAAGTTCAGAACCAAAAAAATTGAATGTCGTGTTTATTATACAGTTATTTTCCTCCTAGCCCAAGAGCTTTTTACATGCATTGCTTTCCCTATTTTGTCATGCCGTAAAAATGTTCCTCTTCTGCATTTTTCCCCGTCTCCTCCCCTCCAAAATAATTTCTTTTCTGGAAAAAACTCACTTCACAAATTTCCGTGGGTGGCAAGCACCAGCACGACCATCACTGGCCAAGTTATTATTGTGAGAGGAAGAATGGGAGAAATATTCTATTTTTAAACATATTCATATATCCTTCTTTTGTGTCGGATTCCCATGACTATGTATTCCAAACTCCACTGCATAAGTTAACGCCATTTGTTTTTAATCCCCACTGTCCTCGACCATTTGACGCGGGAGGCAGCTCATATTTGTTTTGGGCCACAAAAAAAATAGGAGCAAAAAAAAAAGAGCAGAAAGGAAAGGGAGAGCATTGGTCTAAGAAAAAGGGAAGAAGACAAAGGGTGGCCGTGTCATGATGCGTGCCCTTAAAAATGGTTTTAATTTTTGAGAAAAGCTCCTGCAAAAAAATAGGAAGATATGTGGCGAAGCTTTGGGTAGTGTCACGGTAGTTGGACGCAAACAATTATTTTAAGTGGAGATGGTTTTGTGGAAGGAGAGAATAATCTCCGAGGGTTTTCACATTCTACGTGTCTCTCTTCGGAGGAGGATGAGCATATGCATGTGAATTCTGCGTGTGTGTGGCTGTTTAGCTGGAAAGATGGATGGAGTCCAAGTTTGAAATATGAACTGTAACTTGGGAGGTAGTAAACTATATATGTATGTCATATGTATTTGTACATGGAAAAAAGAGACTGGTGTGTGTGAGTCCTTCATGTGTGAATGCGCTCTGCATACACGGACTCTAGATGTTGACTCTGCGAAGTGACTAGGTGACTCTAGAGACGAACTCAATTCCCAGTTCTTCACGCTTAATGAAGTTTCACTATGACTAATTGGTGACAGATTGGTTCCCAGATTGAAAAATTAACTACGGCTCGTACTTGTGTTTCATTTCCCGTCTCCTTTCCGCATAAATAGTGTGTTCCGGCAAAAGAGAGAGAGAGAGACAGAGAGATACACACACGTGTGCATACATGTATCTCCTCAGCCTATCGATCCAGTCAGTAACTATACCATTTTTTTTAACTTTTCCTCCTACAAACATATGTACATAATATGTTTATACCGTTTCCAGCATGTTGTTCCATGTACTCACCCTTTTGACATAAGTACAGTCACTTGTGTTGACTACAAAAACATGGACTTTTACATGCCCCTTCATGCTCTCGTCTTCTTTCTAACCCCCATCCCTCCCCCACCCCCCAAACGACCGATCTGAATTGCCAATATCAAACGACCCGTGTACCTCCCGTGCACTCATCATTTCTCCGTTTTTTTTGTGGGTGACTTCCGTGCTACAAGGCACGGAGCATCATCGTCATCATGAGGAAGAAGAACATGAGGATGATCATCCTGATGAAACCTTCCGTAAGGATCAATCTCTGGACCATTCCACACATACTGGAGAGAGACAAGAGAGAATTCTCCTGGTATTTGGGGGGGGGGAGTAACTGTCGTCAACAAAAGACTTGTCCATTTGGACAAGGATGAAACGACAAGGAGTAAATACCTGCTTTACCTCTCCGGAGAACACATCTTATGTGTATGCCCGGAGCTTCCGCCTAATTTCCATCCTATTCTTCCTAGTCGTCTTCTTCCCAGTCAGGAATAACTCTTTCTCTCTCCTCTCTTGTCCCATCCACAACAAATGACTCGCAATGTTCCAATCATCCGACTGGAACTGGAACGGTGAATGAGAAAGAGAGAGAGAGATAAACATAGAAAGAGAGAGGGAAATACAAGGAGAGAGAAACTCAGAGAGAGAGAAAGAGGGAGAGAACAAACATGTTGAATGCTACAAGTCTATTTCCATCTCCATTCACTTCATTGATTCCACACACACACACACGATCGTTCCTTCATTCCAGATTCCTAGAAAACTCCTCTGCCAATCCTCCTCATTGTCTAACACTGAATATGCCGTGTTAATATACCCTGCACACATACACACGAGTACCAAATCCACGTAAGATGAGCGTGAAAGAGAGCGGAATTCCTTTTGGGTGCCAGAACACTTTCCCTCTCCTTCTCTCTCTCTTTCTCTCTATCACTCTCACTCTCTCTCTGGCTCTCTTTCTCCCTCGTCCCCCGCCTGTTTCCGCCAGCCCTTTTATAAACTCGAGTAGTGAACTCGCCCAGTTTTCTAATATAATACATAAAGCTAATAAAATAGCCATTTTGCACACGTGAATCGATTCCCCGCTCTTTTGGCCTCATCTGCACTCCATTTGGTTGGATTGCAACCTTGTTACGAGGGGCTGGCGGAGGCCTTGTTTGTCTACGTTTGAAGGTTTCATTAGAATGGGGAGGTTGTGCAATTCCTGGTTCCGGCTAACTGACTTTCCCACGTATAGGCTATGTACATGTGCTTGTAATTCCATGGACCCTGAGAGGGAGAGCAAGAGAGCTCTTTTTTGTGGCTGGGACGTGAATTTATGGAATTTATATTGAAACCTGAGTCCGGGGGGAGGTGGAAAGCTGTATCTGCGGTAATGAACGGCATCGAGTTTGAGTCTCTTGCATTGATTTTTATGCGTTTTTAATAGCTCTCTCGCATTACCTCCCAAACAGCACCGAGTGGCTTCCAAGTGGAGGGAAGTGTCATTTGCGGTTATGCCATTTAAGCTCCCGATTCCCGCCACCAACCACCATCCATTCTGGCCAGGATGCCTGTTATGTGCACATCTTAAGAAATATTGGACGGACTCGGGAAAATATATAGAAATTCACTCATGTAGCTTGTATACATAGGAGGGAAACCACTGGGTAGGACCCACACAGACCTTTCACTGGAACGGGGAGATGGGCACAATTTATAGGAACAACAAAAAAAAAGTTTAAGAGTAAGGCTTACATATGTTTGTTGTTAGTTGTTAAATGTGTTCTCTCTCGGACGCACTCGCCCAGAAGGAGGCTTCATATAGAGTCTATTTTCGTGATTGAAAGAGAGCCGGGCAATCAGGAGATTGAGGGGGTCAAAGAGAGGGAGCGAGGGGAAGTGGTAGAAATTGAAAAAAAAAACATGGTGTACCAGTGCTCATTAGGCAAGGAACTTTCTCCAGTGATTGCACTTCTCCGAAGAACTTGAGTTAATCATACATGAAGAAATGCTAGATGGGTTGCAGGATCTCCAAGCGTTTTCGATGTGTAGATGGAAGGAAAATAGAGGGGGAAAGGGGGGAAATCCACTGGCATGCACGCCGACTCGGTAACATTTAAAAGGTTTCAAATTAAGCGGTAGACTAACATACACAGGCTTTCACTGCGGCAGGGCGAGCGTGAGTGGGAAAGCGATACGAAACTCATCATTCTACATCGATATGGGCTCAAAAGGGAACCAGAAAAGATTCCAGGGTCAATTTTTTTTTTAGATTTCCCTTTCTGTTTTGTCTCCCTTCCTCCCTCACTGCTTTTTCTACCAAAAAAAAGGACTCGGAGGTTGCCTGGCTGTATGTATGTGACCAATTTCCGCGAATGCTATGGGACCTTTGCTGGCTCATTGCTTCCGAAAAAAAGAACAATTTTCCACAGGAAAGAAAAGGAGAAAGGGAAATGTGCAATTTAAAACATTCTTTTTGTTTCACAGGGAATCATTCTCGGAAGGAAGGCTGGAATTAGCTCCATAAAGTGTGGCAACCCTTATACGTGGACGAGTAAAGCCCTGCATATTCACTGTAAGTATACATGCCTCTTAAGAAATCATGCACACAGAATAAAAAAGGAGCATAGGGCCACCAGAATATCAATGTGAAGACTTGAAAATTTCTTGGAAAGATTTATCCTCAGGTAATTTAGTATGTAAACTGCTATTTTTTCCGACTTTCAATGCCTGTGTACAAAAGAGTGCATTTTACAAGTTATCACAGTAAATGCCCAAGGTTTTCATTACGTCACTCTTTGTGGAATAAATTACTTTGCTTTTTTCTCCCCCCAAAAAATGCGGGGATTCGGTGGGATTTTTTCCCTCTTAAAAAATTAAATGACTCTTCTCCTACTACTTCATCATGCATGTGATGCTCCCCAGGCTTTTACTTCCACTTCAAAAGACCTCCATAGCTTCCTTCTAAAAGCAAATAACCAAGTTTTTGGGGTAGAATTTTACTACCTTCACATCCATACCCCTTCTACTGTTCCATAAATCGCCGTACAAAGTTGAAAGGAAAAATAAAGAACAACAAAAAAAAAAGAAGAATGACATGATTTTGCAGAAACATTGAAGGAGAGACAGAGAGAGAGAGACAGTCCCACAAAGGCTGAGAGGAGTACAAAAAGGTAGTGAGAAAGAGGGAAAAGTTTGCGTTTTGTTCCAGTTGCTTTTACTTTTCTCTCTCTCTCTCCCTCTCATTCGTTAGAATTCTTGTAGGATGGATGAATATCGTTTGTTTGGCTGATGGCAATCAGTCAAAATCAGCTTTTTTCTCCCAGTGTGTTTAGTCTCTAGCAAAGCCATGAGGGAAAAAAGGCTATGGAACTGCCAAAGTTTTGTAAGTATGGCGGAGCGACGGAAAGAGAGGAAAAATGTTTCGAGAATGACATATTGGAAAGTCATTAGGACGGAGGAGAGACTTTTGAAAGAGAGTGAGAGAGAGACATTCTTGTTAGGTGATTTGGTGTCGGAAAAACTCTTGTGGTAACATTCATATCGGCTAACGAGATTCAATTCGTTCTTCTGTGTCTCACTGTGTATTTTAGTAAATATCTCCGTCCTTATTCCAAGTGTCTCCCTGTGAGATTCTATCAGTGTCGGAGCATGCAGAGTATTCTTGTACTTAGGGAGGCCATAAAAAGGGTTAAGCTAACTCTTTACGTAGCACAATCTCTCTCTCCCTCTCTCTCTCTCTTTCTCTCTCTCTCTTCCTCTCCTTCTCTCTGTATCTAATGGGATATGATACTCTCCTGGCAACGGATGCCTCTCCGTGGTAGGGTCGAGGACATTGACCAGGTAGAGAAGTGAGGCAGGGCAAGAGCTTCCACAGGGCTCAACTTAAATTGGCTTCTTCTGCTATCTGTCCCATTTACGACTGTGGACACAAACCGGCATAAGACCTAAATCCTTAAGTGAAACATATGTTTTAATAATTGTTATTTAACCAAGGCTCCTTTGTATTTATGAAGGGTCATATTAATATCAATTTTAGATGCAGTACCTTTCTAGATCATGCTGTTGCAACCCGCCATAAGTTGACAGTTATTGTTACTTATTCCGAAAAGTAAGTTCCAAATTATTGGAGCTATTTACATGTATTTATACGTACGTTCTTACGTCAAAGTACAACAATAAGTTGCATACACATCGGTTGTACATACACATCGTTCGGGAGACCCAGATCGTGGTGAACTTAGGCTGGTTTGCGTCAGCCTTCAGTCTTTCTCTTACCCAAAGTGCTACCCATAATAATATTTGGTCCAATCTGCTTCTCTCTTGTATCGTGCGTACGGAGCTAGGAGGAGGAAGATCCTCAACCTCTTCGCCTTTCCCCTTGCAATGAGAAGAGAGTTTGGCAGAGAAAGTGGAGGGGCTTTTACATACTCCGGCAGTACGGACGTAATCTCTGCACTTTATACATGGTTCATTCATTTAATTTTAATCTACTACTAGGACTTTCCGAGGATCCTGGCCCACCCTCTCTAATACGGCACTTCACTTTGCCCATACAATGGGGCATAAAATACTTTTTCCTCCCTTTTGTGCACGTTGACACAGTGTTTTCGAGATGAGTGTTTGTTTGCGCACATACTTAAAATCTGTGGGAGTTGTGGGGCCAGCTCGGAGCTCTCTTACGTGGGACTAATGCAATGCAAGGGGGGAAAGTGAGAGGGAGAGCGAGAGAGAGAGCGAGACAGAGAGAGATAGAGAGAGAGAGGCACGAAGGAGAAAATTTATGCGTATGTTGCACGAGTGGGAGCGAGGAAAGCACTGGAGGTAAAGTGATCGTACTGCTAATAATAAGGGACGGGATACTCCTTTCTCTATCTCTGTCTCTCTCTCTTTCTCTCTCTCTCTCTCTCTCTCTCCCTCTCTTTCTCTCTCTTGATTGTATGGAATCACCACAACTTGAATGAGAAGGGTGGATTTCTGAGTATGTGTAACCGCATAGATATAGCTTCCTTGTGTCCCTATAGGAAGTGCCCCAGCCAAATCATTAAGTGAATTCAGAGGAAAGTGTGTGCGAGTGTGCTTTTGTAGAATGTGGGTTTTCCCTTGCATAAATGAAAGCAACAGATTCTCTCTCTCGGCTCCCTCTCATCGCCCCAAACACGTTCATTCGCATTCATACGGGGAGGTTGGCCGTGGTGGGCGAGATTACAAGGAGAAGGATGAGGGGTTCCATGTAGTTAACAAATTATTTCCACTGTAATAACAATTATAACCATTTTAAATTGGGCTGACAACCCCGTACTTATTCGTTTTCATGCAGAAAAAAGTGAGTGTAATTTTCCTTATTTTTTCACCACTTTCCATCTTGTCGATTATGAATTAGAACAGTCGGAAATGGAGACAAGGAAGCTGTAATTTTGTAAGCAATTGGCGAATCTTGGCTAATAGAGTGCTATTGAAAGGGTTCATTTCTTAGTTAGGGGTGATGGGGATGATATTGAGGATGTTCCACCGTGCAATTATGCTGTCAGCGGGACCTCAAAATATTTTTTTTTGGGGGGAGGGGAGGGATGTGGGGATTTGGGAGGGTCTTTGAAGTCAGATGAAGTTTTCTCTTACATTCTGGATATGAATTCTGCTTGAATCTAAATTAAGTTGGCACTGACATGTACATATACGTGCAGTATCTCCGATTGTGAGAGAGTGAAGGATATCGGAGGGGGAAGGATGGGAGGTGAAGAAGCAACATGTTTTCCCGGGTAAATACATTAGAGGGAAATTCCGTGAGGATAATGATTCGCAGTTGGCTTGAAGCTGTGTAAAGTTGCTTGATAACTATGCCTAGGGACAGGAAATCTCGGAGTAGATCTTTCTCTTTCTTTTTCTCTCTCTCTCTCTCTCTCTCTCTCTCTCTCTCTGTCTCTCTCTTTCTCCCTCTTTTGGCCTCAAATCGTGCTGTTCAGCTTATATGCGGTTGTGGCTTCTTCTTCTTCTCTCTCCATCCTCTCCCGAAAAATCCTTTCACTCTCCTGGAGCCAGCCCCAGCCTTTCTCCTCTTTCGCAAGGGAGAGAAAGCAAAACCATTGTTTACACATGGCAAAGTGAACGGAGGCTCAACTGCTCTTGTTGCTTCTGGCTCTCCACGCAGACAGGAGAGGATTATCTATGGAGATAGAAAAAAAAATTTTTCATAACAAAAACTTACTTTTGAAGATGATCAGAATCGTGTGCTTAGCCGCGCCCTCGCCAAAAAAAAGCTACACTCAATGGAGGATGTCTAATATACTAATATCTCTCCACAAATCTCCCTCCGTGGCGGAAATCACGACACAGCATTATTACCTCCTTTCACCCACACGTGAGATTGACCAAAAACAACCAAGAAAAAAAAACTATGCACGTGCTCAATACGCTTACGACCACGGGGATGCATACGGGATGATGAGGAGAAGAGCCATAAAAAGAGGAAGATACCATTGAGGAAGCCCCGGCTCTCGGGGAAGAGTAGAACGTAATTGCGGGGAAGGATTTAGTGGTGGGAGAATTTGTAGTAGTAGCCCTGAAAAATTGCAATTAATGAGGTCCGGTCATATCCTAAAGGGAAGGGAAGAGGGGACGTGGGAATGAAATTGGATAAATTAATCGGGATCTTGATGTAAAGCACGAATTGCAATCTACAACTACGGCTCGTGTTGCAATTGGGTGGCTTTATAGAGGATCTCATGCGTGGGGGAGAAGGAGCATTATAATGAAACAAGGACAATATATTATGGGAGATTGTATTGGCGGTGTTGGGGTGGGAGAAGGATGGGGGAGAGGGCAGGAGATAGGACTTGATGCACTACCGTATTCCCACAGATACAGGGAGGCCCAGACAGAACGTGAGCATTTAACCGGGAGAATTAAGGGAGTGCGTGGTTGGTGGAGATACATGGATCCCTTATTATATCTATTATATGGAGGAAAAGAAGGAGCAAGTAGCCCCGGAGTTGATGGGCTGTTGGAGGAGACGTGAACTTTGGGAGGGCCAAAGATCCCATACGAGCACATATGTACGGCCGGAGGAAGGACGTTCACGTAATTTTAAGGGGGGAGAAAAAGAAAGCCCGTGAATTGGGAAACCATGTTGAGCTGCCATGGTGTGGTGCGGACCAATTTATAATCCTCCTCCTTCTTTTCTTGGCAAATGTTTGGGACAATAATGGTCACAATTATACAGAGGAGTCGAGGAGCTTGACGGAAACGAGCTTCCATGCTCCGCTTCTTTTGATACTTTTGTGAGGGATGTTGGGGGAGGAATGAGAGGGAAGATGAAAGACAGGCTGAGAGAAGGAAAGAGAGAGAGAGACGTAATGTAGATGAAAGCTACTCCTGTGCTACACACTTCCACCACGGCCAGGGATTCACTCCTCGTGTGCTCACGGTGATTACGGCCTGCTCAACAGAAAGAACTCCACTTGTTTCTCTCTCGCCGCCCGTCCTCATCATCCCCGTCGCATGGAGACGCACATTAAAACTCCTCCATTCTTTATCCCTCCAGCCCTTCCTTTATCTCTCTCTATCTCTCTATTTCTCTCCCTCTCTTTTCCTCTCTATTGCTCTCTTATTCTTCCTCTCTGTGTCTCTATTTTTCTCTCTCTTCCTATATATTTCTCTCTCTTACTCTCCGTTTCTCTCTTCCTCTCTATATATCTCTCTTCCCCGCTGTCTCTCTATATCTCCCTTCCCCTCTGTATCTCTATGTCTCTCTCTATGTCTCTCTCTTCTTGTCTGTCTCTCTTTTCCCCTCTCTTCTGCTGGCTCTTCCTCTGTCTCGTTACTTCCCTCGCTTCTGCTGTCTCTCCTTCACTCTCTCTCTATTTCTCTCTCTTCTGCTTTCTCTCTCCTCCACTCTCTCTCTATTTCTCTCTCCTCTGCTTTATCTCTCTTCCTCGCTCTCTCGAGTTACCTCTTCTGCTCTCTCTTCCTCTCTATATCTTCATTTTTCTCTCTTCCTCTCCGTCTCTTGATTTCTCTCTCTTTCCCTCCCGTTCTCTCTTTAGTTCTCTCTTTCTCCCTTTTCGGTCCTTCTCTCCTCCCTTCTCTCACTTTTCCTGTCTCTTTCCCCCACACTTTCTTTCAGCATGTTCCGTAAAGATGATGATCCCTTTCCCTGACGAGGTGCACTGTGTTGATTGCAGGCAATCTTTGTGCACACATCTCCCCCCTCTCACTAATGCGTCGACAGTGTGTTGACAACATTCTCCTTCAGATTTCCTAGAAAATATGTGGAAAAGTTTTGCTCCTCCGAGACAAAGTGCATGCTTTTGGCATTCATTCATTTCATTTGTGTGGTTGCATATATGGTGGATTATGACGAGCCTTTCCCCTTTGTTCCATTCTGGAGAGTGACAGTGGATGGCCAACAAAAAAATGGATATGTATATTTTTTTGGTGTCTCTATCTCTTCTCCAGAGATTCCTCTCACTCGGATTCCCCCATTTTTTTCTGCACCACCACTACAACGTTTTGAGAGCGTGAAGAAACTTTTTTTTTAATGTCTGCGTCTCTTCTGCTGGTCTCTTCCTCCCGGTGATCCCTTCCCTTTTCCTGTCCTCTGCCTTATGCGGGGTGTAGAGCTGTAATGTGGGTGAATGTGGAACAAAAGACTCTAACAAGGACGGTGGTTATGGTCTTGGCCAAGTCTGTGGCTGATGCCGAGGAAATTCTGGGGGAACTTAACTGGATGGGATCATTAGAAAAGTGTGGAAAACTTTTTATCCCGCGTTTAAGATAAGTTTACTCTTCTTCCTTTCCCTCCCTCCCTCTGAATCTCTCTCTCTCTCTCTCTCTCTCTCTCTCTCTGTATTTACTCACAGTTACTCCTGCATGGTTACCTACGCCCTGCACTTTGCTTCCTCCCCGTCTGTGGTACAAGGATACATGCCACAAAAGTAAGATGAGAAGAGAGGCTTGGTGAGTGATCCGTTCCCGGTCGAGGACAGGGACAGAAAGAGGACAGACGAGAGGAATCAAAGGGCTTGTATCTGCGGTAAGTCGGAGGGAAACCCTTTGGAAAGGAAGCCCGGGAGACTCTTTTGTGTGCTCCACGGAGTTTGAGACGGGAAAATAGAGGAGAAGATGGACATGGCTTCCCTCCGTACTTTGTGATACACCTCCAGAGAAGTGTTGTGGGCATTGGGAGAGTAAATAATAGGCCCGAGTTCCTTGGCTCTCCTTGCACATGACTTGTTTCCTCAAAGGCTCCCACTCACATTATGTACATATGGGGGGTTTTTGTCCGTCAGTTAACTGCCTTCTTGCCGTCTTCAGCCCTCCATTCTGTCCTCTCCTTCTCCTTCTCCAGGAGGCTTTAATCAATCTTTTCTCCAGATGCCAGAGCTTATCTTGCATGTCCTGCCCAACATGTATACAGACGGTTCTTGTGTGTGCTAAATTACCAACTTTATCTCTTGTGGTATTTGCCGAGGTAATGACTCTCTCGTCTCAACAGAAATCAGTTTACTCTTGCCCTCTCTCCTCCGAAAGATTAAATGATTAATTAAATCGAATTCTACCTAAATGTATCCGTTTGCTCTTCTCACTCTACACACTCTCTCTGTCTCTCTCTCTCTCTCTCTCTCTCGCCCTTTCTTCCTCTTCACTCCCTCCCTCACCCTCCTTCCCCCTCAAAGTCTGCCTGAATCAACACCGACATCTAAGAATAATACACAGACGATATGCTCATCCAGGCACTTTGTGGGTTTGTGTTCACATTCAATTAACACTTTTACTCCCCAAGCTCAAGGTGTACACAAGGAGGAATGATGTCGACCTCACCGCCTTCCCACTCCCCTGCTAAAAGCACTGGGCACAACCAGACATATGTATGTATTACAAATGTGTAATTCCTTTACATTCCTCGTCATCCCACAGATCCTCCTCCATATTTCAAAGTGCTCTTGACGACTTTTAAAACATTTCTCTGGGGACGCTCCGCTTTGCCATTCTCCCAACGCCCAGCGCTCCTCAGGCCTTTGTGGAATTATGGAGCCTTTGGTGTAGAGCAAGGCATCCTTTCAATAACAATCTGTTCTTTCTCAGATACAGAAGGAGATTAAGACTTTTGTTTATTCAAGCAGGGCAGCCGTTGAGTTGACATTAACAGAACAACTCCAAAGCTCTGGTAGACATGACTTGTTTCTGGTCAAGAAAAATTATAAACTCTACCTCTCTCTCTTCTCTCTCTCTACCTCTCTCTCTGTCTCTCTTTCTTCTCTCTCCCTCTCTCTTTTCTCTCTCCCTCTCTCTCTCTCTTTCTTCTCTCTCCCCCTCTCTCTGTGTCACTCTTTCTTCTCTCTTTCTTCTCTCTCTCTCTGTGTCTCTCTTTCTTCTCACTCTCTACATGTAAACACTCTCTCTTCTCCTCTTTCTAAGTGTATTTGGGTCCTTTGAAGGCATTATGCGGAGGGGTGGCAGTCAGTGTATGTATTGGATGTTACAGTAAAATTAGTTTATTTGAAAGCCCCGCACACTCACAGAGAGACTCTTATGGGAGTGAGAATTTTGAGTGACTTGTTTGTGGGGAAATAGCCCAGATTATGAGGCTTGAGAGAAGGTAAAAGACTTTGGTCACATTTCACCACATTCCCTTGATTGAATTAATGCCGCCTCCCTTTCTCTCCTTCCCATCCTGCTTTGGTAGTGACGATATGATTATATGGGAGAATACTAATCAGAGAATGAGGCGAAGGGAGAATTCCTAAAATTGAATGCCTCATCAAATCCACGTTTCGGATGGCCCACAGATAAATGACACATTCCAGAGGATTCCTGGCTTTTTCTGTCTTTGCACTACATATCAGCCGCGATGAAAGTACTTCACCAGAGAACTCACGGGCATTTCCAACTGTCCTGAATTTTTAGTAGTTCCAGCGGGCTACATAACGAATGCACATAACATGGATCTACAGGACCTTGTAGTGTGCTCTGTAACCACGTGTTTCCGTTCTCCCTTTCTCGCTCTCTGTCTCGCTCTCTCTCTCTCTCTCCTTCTCGCTGTCTGTCTCGCTCTCTCTCCCTTGTTCTCTCACGGATGTCGTGTGGAGGAGTATAAATAGCTCATTGTGTTCCCCAAAGGGATTTCATTGAGCGGGCACATACGGTGACACGAGTGAGGACACACGTTCTTGGCATGGGCATACCTCTTTTTCCATCTTTCATCTCCTTCAATAGGAGTAGTGGGATGTTGGAAGGACAATGGACTTGATTACAGATCTCGGCAATTATGTAACCACGCTGGAATGTCTGCTTTCCTGGCCTCCATTAAGCCTCATACATGCACAAAGCCCACATTTCATGCCAAGCTCCATTGTTTTTTGGCATGTCCAGGGAAAAAGCCCTTGGGGTGTTTTTTTTTATTATGCTACTAGTCCCACTTTAAATTAGGTGACTTTCACCCTTTTTTGTTTGCAGAATGCTCCTTTTTCGCTCTTTTGGAATGCATAGTTTATAACTTTTAATGATCTCCATATGCAGGGGAAAGCCACAAGAATTCCAGATAAGCCCCGTCCATTACAGATGAGCCCAGTAGAAATCAGGGGAAACGTGGAAAGGGATATGTGTAATAATAGTAATCATGAGTCAAAGGGAACCTTTTTTTCCCCCAGAAAAAGAGGAAAGGTCATCGGTAAAGGGAAAAAGGAAGTGCGGGATGGGATTAAACGGCGTGGAAATGAGAAGTGGTAAAGTTTCCTTTTTTTTCTTTGTGACCAAAAAGGAAAATAATCCAGGGCAAAGTGGTTTTTCTTTCTTGGAAATAGGAGGGGGGGGGAGAGATTTTGGGAGGCAGGACTCACTGGGTTTGTTGTGATGGGTAGAAAATATACTGTGGTAGGGCAATTGCCAATCACAATTTTTGTTTGTTTCTTCTACCCCCATATGTCTACAAAAGGGTGGAAAAGAATAGTACCAGTAAATTGTTGAGGGGGTTCCTGTGGGAATTTTAATAAAATGTCAGGGTTGGGACGTAAACTAGGGGGGGATTTAAATATTGGAAGAAGAGGGAGGGAATGTTGGGCTGGACGGTCAGTGTGGTCTGGTTATAAATTGCTAAATATTTACAATCCTTCCAGTAGGTATATCTCTGGAGATAGAATTTCTATTCATTTTCTATGTAATTGCATCTCGTTCTGAGCTGTTACAAATTGCCCTGTCCAGAGGAACCGTCCAGTCCTTTTTTCAGAGAGAGCTGGAGATGGCTAGTGAGAGCGAGAGAGAGACAGTGAGAGAGAGAGGAAGATTCTTGGTGTGCAGGAAGGGAGAAGAAACAAGATTCCCTTTAACATCGGCACTCACTTACGCGTATCAACCTTGCCACACTCTGACTTCAAATATCAAGCTCGTATATCTCGGCCAGAAGGAGAAAGGGCGACAGAGAGAGAGAGAGAGAGAGAGAGAGAGAAAGAGAGAGAGAGCGAGAGAGAGGATGAATGTGTGCCTTTTCACCCAAAAACCTGGGTGAGACCGTAAACGTTCCATGGAGAAGAGCTCCAGCCTTAGACGACGCAATGTGTTAGCTGCATACATAATAATAGAATAATACTATTGCACACGCGAACATAAAGAGGAATTTGAGCTAGCTGGAGGAGGAGGAGCTCATGGTGTTACATCCAGTGTGCCATGTCCTCTCGTCATCCTGTCCTTCTTTTTTTCTTCTTCTTTTTCTCCAGTCTTTTTTTTCTTCCTTTTTCCTTCCAAAAATTTTAAATGGTATCTTATCTTATCTTCAAAGGCTCCGAGTAGAGTCAGTCGTCACGCTCCTCGTGTGTCCACTCTTTTCCCTTTAACCCACATACATACATACATCTATAATTGCTTACATACACACATATCACTCACACTCTCGCATATCTCGCCTCATTTCTGCAGATGTCACTTGAGCAAAACGCCCAGTTACCACCACCACACACAGAAGAAGGAAAAAAACCGGAGGGAAAGGAAGTGCTATGTGAGCTGACACGGCGACCACACCACGTGTGAGGGAGAGACTGAGAGAGGGAGAGAGAGAGAATGAGAGACTGAGAGAGAGAGACGAGATTGCAGTGAAGCATTTCCTTTTTTCTTCTTCCTTCCCACTCCTTTATCATCATCCAGGGAAGAAAAGGAGAAAGGGAAGTAGTCGTCCTGGCAATGGTCGTAATCACGGGTAATCCATGCAAGACAGTTCACAAATTGCCATCAAAGCTCTTATCAGTGTCATGTCACTTGTATAAAGTATGTGCGTTAGCGTGTGAAGAAAGAACTAAATGCAGAAATTTTTGGCTCACCATCACCAACCAAACTATGTCATTCCTCCTGCTAATGCATTAAAATTTTGGCTTTTCCCTGACACAACTTATTCCCTTCTTTCTTCCTCCTCTCCGCCCTCATCCTCAGCTTTTTCTTCTTCTTTCGGCGCAATCACACAATTTGTCAACCAGAGAACTCTTCAACCCCTTCTCTCCCTCGTCTCCTTACACATCTTCAATCTTTCCTCCTGCCACCACCAACCACCAGAGTCCCAACCACCGGCAGCAAAAGCTTTGAAGTGTGCAGAACTTGACAACTCATTTAATACACATAGAGCATGAGAATGAAAGCTTTTGCATTTGCACTACTCCTACAGAGAATGAGAGAGAGAGAGAGAGCAAGTCAGTCTTTCCAGAGATTTAGTGTGGCAAATGCGTGAAAAAAAGGAGAGAGAAAAAAAAGAGAGGAAAGGATAGGACATTAGAATTCTTGGTTGATATGAAGGAAAGTTGAGCAGAAAATTTGATCATTTCTCATATCTGTGTGACTGTCGGTGGACCCAATCTCAATCTGTCTCTGTCTCGTTGAAAACATGAAAAGTGTGAATCTGGGAATTTGTAAACTTGATAGTTGTTTAACATGCTCGTGGATTTTCCGAAGGGAGAAGGCACTATCTGTGATGGTGGCAGTGGATGTCCTTTTTCTCTTCCTTCCCATATCACAGATTTCTTCCGAGTTCCATCATCATGTTAAAAAACTCGTCAGCGCCATCCCTCCACGCACATTCTGACACATTCACTCTTCCCTCCAGACACGTACATACATACAATGCCAGAGGAAGGGGGTGGGTTATGTGACCATAAGTGTATTTATGGACAGACAAAAAAGTTGCGTATGTAAAAATGTGGAAAGAAATGTTATATATTTTTTTTATTCTTTGAAAAATAACAAGTTGGTAAGTGCAGGGTCTTGTGAGAAGAGGAGAGTGTGGGGATATTTGGGCAGTTTGTACAAGGCTTTTGGGAGGATCGTGGAGGCGGTAGAAAAATACGGATCCATAGCTAATACTTACGGGAGGGAGAGAGAGAGAGAGAGAGAAAAGGCATGAAAGTTTTGAGGTTACTCTCTGCTATCAAGTATACTTGGCTATGTAAACTTGGGGCTCTTTCCATTTTGACAAGATCTGTTTTATTTTCTAGTGATTTTGATCGTCAGACTGTGTACATTTGTGTGAATGGCGGTTACTTACGCTACACTTACGTTTTCCATCAACTTTATCTTTCTCTCTCTCTCTTTCTCTGTCTCTCTCTCTCTCTCTCTCTAGCTCTCTCTCTCTGTACCACCGGCTATGTTTGTCCAAGGCTTTTTCCCATCCTTACTTAGAGCTCCAGCCTCCAATATGTCCGTAGTGGGTACATTTTGTGGACAGATTTCTTATCACTTTCCTTTCTGGAGCTCCAGATATAGAAATAGATGATCCTCTGCCACGACTCAGACAGGGATACGTTCCACTTTATCCTCAGAAAAAGACGAAACTTGCCCTCCCCCTCCTCCAGAGGTAGTATAACCCCCGTATAAGTGTTTCTGGGTCCATAAAGCCTATATGAAAACCCATATTTTACAACCGCCGCTGTATTAGTAAAGCAAAAGAGAGAGAGAGAGAGAGAGCAAAATAAAGAGAGAATGTGTGTGGTGAATTCCTCTGCTCGTTCCTACATCATCAAAGTCGTATTTCTCATGGTGGTGAAGGGAAAGGATGCAGTCCTGGAAAGATCTACTTCATCCTCCACATCAACTCTATAATGCCTTGCTAAAATGTTTACTCAATACCTTTTTTTTCCTTAAATCTATAAAGATTTTTTTAAAAAGACAAAACAAGTGAATCAATGTGTCTTTTCTCCGTCGTCGCACTCTCCGATTCCGGAGTTTTTTCTTCCCCTGCCCACATGAGCCTGTTTTTTTTACCTCTTGTCCCATAAACTCGGAGCTGATTCCCTTTCTGTATTGTTAATGTCAACATTTTTGTGTGGAGATGATGGAAACTCGCCTGTGTGTTCTTCTGCTGTACTAACACGTTGAATGGAAAGCAATTTATTAGAGCCATAAACAACGGGGATGAGTCCGTATGTACAGAGACACGTTGTGTCTGGAAGCCCTCAGAATTCCTAGGGTTTCCAGTAATGCCAGTTGAGAGTGTGTAAAGCGTACTTAAAGGTCCCTGGAATGTAAAAGGAGAGAGTTCGGGCACTAAGAAACACCTTCCTCTCCAACCACACAAGTCTCTCTCGGCATACGTTTGGG
This sequence comes from Disparrhopalites patrizii, assembly GCA_034698585.1. Lineage (NCBI taxonomy): Eukaryota > Metazoa > Arthropoda > Collembola > Symphypleona > Sminthuridae > Disparrhopalites > Disparrhopalites patrizii. The sequence continues at coordinate 18,531 of JAQGBT010000313.1, forward strand.
GTGGTTCTTGGTGGCCGTGGTCGTATGGAGCTCTCTCTCTCTCCGAGCCTCAACAACCTGCCTAGGCACCATCGGCAATACCATCATTCTCTGTAATTGGTCAAAGTTTTTAGGTAAACATAATGATCGCTTGTCCTGGCACAAGTGGAAAGGAGCCAGTGGTTTTGTGCTAATTAATTGACGTTGCTCCACAAAATTCTTACGCTCCTCGCGCACATCGCACACTCACGGTCAAATGGACGTCTTCAATAGGCCTCATATGAGTCCTGGCCTATACCTATTGGTAATTTCCAAGGAATTGTGTGTGTAGAGCGCATTGGTGAAAGCGGGTCATTAGCAACTTCTTCCCTCACTTCATTCATTCCCACTTGTCTCTCACTTCATTTTTTCCTCTCTCTCTCTCTCTCTCTCTCTCTCTCTTCCTCTATCTCTCTCTCTCCCTCTATCTCTCTCTCTCCCTCTATCTCTCTCTCTCTCTTCCCCTCTATCTCTCTCTCCCTATTTTTTCTTTCAGTCTTCCCCCTCTCTTGAGTAATCACTACTCAACTATTGTACACACACTATTTTCTTTGTCATTTTTTTGTCGATATGTTCGAGTAATCTTCCTATTTGATGAGCAATTGGATGATGATGGGGAAGTCAAATAATAAGTTTTTGTATATCTTGTTGATTAATTGAGTTATTATGGGCACGAAGTTAAAAGATGAGAAGGATTTGGAAATTTAAAGAAAAATTGAGCCATTGGAAAGTTCCTAAAGAATGGAGGATCGATTCTCCCTGTGGAAGATTGTTATTCCTGAAGCTTGGACTGGATTTTGTGTGGGGACAAGAAAGGAGGCGAATTGGTTTTGTGTGATCACCAAAGGGAAGACAAGATAATATTAATTCTTGTAGGAGAACAATGTACTTACAAATGTTATGGATGTTCTGTAGCAGAGGAAAGGAGAGCAAAAGGATTGCTTTTGAGGGAAGCTTGAGCGTTGATGGTCTCTTGTCAGGTCCGTCGCATCAGTAATCGCTCTCTCATCACGTCCATAACTGAGACAGAAAAAGTCAGAGCGAGAGAGAGAGAAGTCGTTGGAAGTGCTAGTACCCGGCTTTAGTGGATGTTTTTCAGGATTCAAACAAGTTTTGAATTAATAATAAAACATTTGTCTTCCAAACCCTCGTGGACCTGTCTTCACGGTCTCTCCTGGGTGAATTTTATATTTCTCTCTCTCCCTCTCGCCCGCCATTATCATTCTGCTCATAAGAAAATGACACTAGAGACAATTTTTTGGTAGTTTGAAAACGTTTTTTACATGTGTGTGTACATCTCCCAGCATTTTCTTGTATAGATGTGTATTATGAGGGGGAAAGACCTAGTAAAAATGATAATGGGAGGTTTTTTATGTACAAGACAAGCCTAAAAAGGTACGGAGGGAGTGAGACAGAGAGGGAGATGAGGAGGCGGGCCTCACGACGATTTTGCTTAATGTCACTGCTTCGCCTTTTAAATTGCATTGAAAGTTAAAGTTTTTACGGTTTTGCCTTTTCCCTACTAGCATTCCTCCCGTTAGCATGCATTGCATTGTAGTAAACCGCGTATCGTGTAATGAAATAAGTGTGCCACCATCAAAGATGCATAGTCCCAATTCTTCCGTCTCCACCGCTCTCTCTCCATCTCTCTCTCGCTCTCTCTCTCTCCCCATCTCTCTCTCTATCTTTAGGAAGCATGGTGGAGCCCACACAATGGGAATGGGATAATAATAAGGACGGAAGAAGGAGAAATAGAAGAATTCACATTTTTTTTCAAACACGCATTGCCTTGCACTGTTGGTGAGAAATTTTTGCATTCAGCCGACTTCTCTCTCTCTCTCTCACTCTTTCTCTCTCGCTCTCACTCTCTCACTCTTTCTCTCTCGCTCTCTCTCTCTCTCGCTCTCTCTCTTGCTCTCTCCCTCCCTCCCTCGCCTCCCGTTTTGCTTCCCTTCGGTGAACATGCATGTGTATCTTATTTTCATTTGTATTGCCTTCACGTTGTTGCCAGTCCTTGAATTCAGTCATCTGGATTATATTTTTCTCCTCCTCTCCCTTCCTCCTTCTTATTCCTCCCTCTTCTTCTCACGTCTCAAGAAGCCCCGAGAAGTTATGAGGATGGTAGTGACTGAAAGAGTGAGGGAGAGAGAGAGAGGGAGTATCTGTGCCATATTTTTTTATGTTTCCGACTCCCAAGTACAATTTCCATACACTTCACTGTCAGTTACCCCAAATAAAGTACACCGCTGTGCATCCCTCCGCCTTTTGCATTGTGTGAGAGTGCGTGTAGATACACGTTCTACCGTGACACTCCTCTGCTCCTTTTTGCTCCCCATTCATTTACTTCGCAGGGAGCGCAAAGGGAAATATCCCTGATTTTTTTGGCACTTTTTGCACGATTTTTTTCTTCTCCCAACTCTCTCTCTCTCTCTCTCTCTCTCTCTCTCTGCATTTCTCTCTCTCTCTCTTTCCCTTTCTCTTACCCACTTCTCACCTCATCCCCCCACACATGCCATGGATATTTTGACGTCGTATATTCTACTACTGCCACGGAGATCGTCACCGTGGAGGAGGCTTTAACCCGTGTGAACGAGAGGTTGTTGGGGATTAATTTAAATAATAACCCCTCCTCACATGCTCCTTTCCCCGATTTGCCACACTCGGTATGACTATGTCGTCGGATGGGAGTGTGTAAGAAATTCCTTAAGCAACCAGGATTCTTGTTCTTTTTGCTCCAACAACCTCAACCCGTGCTTATTCTGGCTGAAACATTCTTCTTCTTCCTCTTTGATTTTGCTTGTCTTGTCCAAGGTTCATGCCATGATGCTGACAGTCCTCCCCCCCCAAAAATATCTATGTATATGTATGTAGCTCCTCTGCCCCCGTTTCTGCTTCACCAAACCCCCCGCAAAATATGGGGCAAACCTAGGGCGACGTTCCAAACGTGCTCATCTCCTTAACAAGCATCAGGGAGGGGGATGGATAAGTCTTCTCCGTGGTGATCAAAAAAACATGTCTTTCTCTCCCTTTTTTTCCCTGGCCTTCCTCAGCTTTGATTTGAATAAGTATCAAGTTGGAGGTAACTGCGAAATTTCCATAAATTTGTTCCTTGAAAGTACCAATGAAATGAAAGCAATGAATGAAAGCACATTAGCGTGAAAGGGTAAGAGAATTGGGTCACTGGAGAATCTTTTATATCATGACATATCTGTACACGTAGAGGTCAGGGTGACTTTCTTGCTGCGCAAGAATGAAGAGGCAATAGGAGATCCAGATTAGTTGCAGGACGCGAGTGACAAGCCAGGTCCGGTTACAACTGGATGGAAAAGTTTAATTGAAGACATTCAGAACTCAGATTTTGGGGTTCTGTCGTCCAGTGGAAGAGCGAAGGATGAGTAAGAAACTGGGTTTTTCATCTGCTTTGCGATTATCATTGGCATCATCTCTCTTTCTCCGCAAGCAGTTGGCTTCAAAGTCTGTCGTTGGTGTGGAGGAGCTTATTTAAATTCATAAAGGGAGGGCAGGGACGAAATGGGAAGATAATGGATTTCAAAGGGCAGATGTGTTGTTCCCAGGCATTACTTGCACATATCCACCCTCTGCGTCGTGGAGGGATGAGCGTAATGGGAAATTAAGGGAAAGGACCGAGTCTTTCACTTTGTATCACTTCCAGAGCCAGTCAAGTGCTCTTGCTCCACTTTTCTTATGCTGACGAAGAATCCCATATTATTCTCATCCCAGCTCCTTCTGATCCATATAAATACGTCATTGTCTCCCATTCCTTATTCTGAGCCACCATAAATACAAACCAGCTCCTCCAGCATTAATAGGCATGGCTGACACGCAGCCTATCTGTGATGTAATAATAAGATATACGTATACAATTCTAATAAATGTAATTCTAATAAATGAACAAAATGTAGGACTTTCCTTTCTTTTTTTCCGTATTAGTACAGTAAGTCAAACTAATATGTGTTTTCCCATCTGAAATCCTTTTATCCTCCCCACACGCAGGCGTTTTTTCTCCCAACTCTTTCAGAGGGTCGAAAAAAAGGGAGAAATCGTGTGGATGCGGAAGGAAGGGATTTTAGAGAGTTAGTAAAGACTTGTGTAGATTCGGTTTGGAGCATGATTTTGCCAATTAAGCGTGTTGGGAGTACGTGTAAACTGGATTTTGAGTCTCATTACTCTCCAACTCCTTCGCACCCCGTTTTTGGGGACGACGATGAACTCTCATCAGTGACAGGAAAGTGGGAGATGTCAGAGGGAGGACGACGTGCTCAATTTGAACGTACCGCACACTTGGATGTGAGGAGGGTTTTTTGAAACAAATTATCTGTCATTATCACGTTTCTAATTTACAAATGAGCTAAACTTTGTGTTAATAAGTCCTCTCTTCCAAACAGCCCAGAGACTGCCAATCCTCCAAAGGCCCATGTGCTTCAGCTCCCTCCACTTGTCACTTCCTCTTAATTTCTCCTTGTAGTCGTAATCCTCCATGTAGCTCCAAGCATTTGGATCCAGGAATTTAGCATCGCCATCATAAAAATTTTATTTACCTCCCTTGAAATGGGCGCGTGCTTTTCCAGGAGTATTCATTTTTTGTTGACCTTTCCCCCTACAAATGACATTTCTGAGTCCTACGACATCTCTTTATACTTAAAAGATTGTTTCTTGAACATGAAAAATAAATACATTAAGGAAAAAACTGAATGCGGTGTAGGTTCCTTGTTCAATTTGGGAGATAATCATGTTTGGTTTTGTCACAAGATGTTGAAGTGGAATTACGGAGAAAGGGGGAAATGTGTGGAGAGTCTTTTCTCTTTCTGTCCCCCTTTAATAATGGAGATGATTGTTGTCCTTGTTACCTGAAGCATCATAATGTGAAAAGGATTACGCTTAGTGCATCCAAGCCTCATTCTCCTTCCGCACACTGCCTTTTTTTTTAAAGATAAGCCAACAAGTATAGTCACAGAGATTTTTAAAATGTCGGATTCGAGAGAAGATGAAGGAAATGGGAAAGGCAGACAGAGAAGTGCTCTCTGAGTTAGATAAAATGAACAAGGAATACCAATAATACTCAAATCCCCTCCAAATACTAATTCCTTTCCGAGCTTACAACCCTTCAGACAGTGGAAAATCAACAAATATTACCAACACACAAGTAGGTATTTCGGATACTTATTATGGCTCTTTATTGAAAGGAAAAGAAAACATACTTGTGGAGGATCTTCGACGGTGGGTGCATTTACAAGCCCCACAAATAATAGCGTGGAAAATGCTCCAGCACTTCATCTTTGCCGACTCCTGGAGGGGAGATGATGCCCGCCTGGAAGAGGAGCTCGTGTGTAAATGAGGCTGGAGTGTATGGCATGAGGGAAATTTTTATGCATACTTGAGGAAATACTTAAATCAGGAATACATAATACAAAATGCGATATCTAGGGGAAAGAACCAAAGAGAGAGAGAGAGAGAGTGCAAGAGTGCAAAGGGGAAATGATAGTTGGCAAGATTACCTCTATAAAAACATATATGTGTGGAGGAGACCACCCAGTCACACATGAGATTACTTTTTTACTACTTTGACAGTGTGTTGTTCCTTTTTTAAACTTGGATTTTGTTACTCTTTTTTTTCTTCATACCTATATTCTTTATTCCTTTTCTATGTTTAGAAATGGACGGGAGGGAAGAGAGGAATAAGGAACACGGCATTCCATTCTTGGAGGCTCAATCTGTTTCCACAGGGAAGGTCCGCACACCTACGGGAGTTATTCATGTTGAACCCAGGTAAGTCATAAGTTACTTGCTCTTTTTTCATCACAAGCACAAATTCCCCTTTCTATCTCTTTCTTTCTCTCTCTGTCTTGTCTCCCTCTCTTTCACTTCCAAAGTATTGTATTTCTGGAGCCCTGCCTCGCCATCGGAAAACAAACATGGGGAGAAGCTCTTGATGGGACTTATGCAAAGAAGAGGTCTGAGTCTGTCAAAAATGTCTCCATCTACTGCAAGGCAAGAGTAATGGACTGGTCTAAATATAAATGCATACACACATAAATAAAATTAGATAAAAAAAAGCTCTTCTCTTAGAAAGCACTTGATATGGACAAGAATTATTACTTCATAATGTTATTATGTACTATCGCCATTCCCATCTTCATCGGCCATCTCGAAGGTTGAATGGTCAGCCTCATGGCTTTTTCCCTCACTGACACACTCTCTGTTCTTGAGGGAAGAGAGACAAACGGTAGTAAAAAAAACGGGGGGAGACGAGAGCGGAATCAAATTCTTGTCCATCCTTCCCTTTCACACCCGCTTGCATCATCCTTAATAATGACATTGTCATGAGTAATGGTGATAATGGGACGTCGATAATATTGGCAAGGCCCACTGCAGACGGAGGCATCATCATCCCCGCGCCACGTCCCCGGTGTCTCAGGGGGGATAAGCCCGTAAATATACGTATAAGGTACATGCAAAGATTAATTTACGACCGGAGAGGTACGCGTGATTGTTCTATGAGAGAGTCTCCCAAGGAAGAAAAAAAAAGAGCGTGGGGTATGTCGCAATGCATTAAAAGATAATCTCTTATTCACGTCCTCGTAATTATATTCTGGATCTTAAAGGCAGGAGAATTATGACGCTCGTGGCACCTCTCCTGTCATCTCCATGGAGTGGGATGTATACATATGTATACATATGTGTGGGTATATGCCATTATATATATTTTTTTATTTCTCTAAGAATATATAAGTGTGAAGAAGGATCCTTGAAGAGGCGAATTCCAATTCTCATTTTCGGTTTGTAGATGGGCGAGAGAGACAGAGAGAGAGAGAGAAAGAAAGAGAGAGAGAGAAGGCAAGGAAGGAGATGGAGAGTTCATAAAAATAAATACGATTTTCATTAGCATTCCACGTTCGTTGTTCTCTCTTGAATGAATTTACAACCCATTGTAAAGGCAGGAGGGAATAAGAGGAAGGTGTCATTGCAGGGTTGTAAAATCCAATTGCACTTCCTTTTAGCTTCAAACGAAAGCCTTGCCCACGTGAGGAGGGCGGATAGGATGGGAAGAATAGGGACTGGAGGAGAATTTAACTCATCTCCTCCTTACTATAGAGGATTCCTCCACAATCCCAGCGGTTACCTCACAAGTGAACGGACTTTTTTTTAAGTGTCATGTCCTTCCAATGCAATGGTTCCCTCTCACTTTTTTGTCTTCCCGGGACACGTCAGCCTCTCCAGAAAAAAACCGAAAAAAAAAGACTTTTGTCAAGGTGTATGTGCCCATACGGGGATCTGTTCAAATGTAATATTTCCGACGACTGCGGGAAGGACGACGGCTAATACCCAATTCAATTCCATTTTCAATATTGGTTCTGTCCAGACCCCAACAACTGCACGAGTTGTCTAAGTAAGTGCAACGCCAGCAAAAATTTCCCCAGTTTTTTTTTTTGCTTTCTCCCTCTCTCCTTTAGAAAGACAGGAGATGGAAGGTAGAGAGGGGGAGGGGAGGGGAAGTCCTCTAGCCCACGGAACGGGAGTTTTGTTTGTACGTAATGCGGCAGAGCTCCTCTTGGAAGAGGGAAGGTAGGAGGGATGGGATAAATTGCTTACCTACGCATAAGAAATTAATATCACTCATGTTTGACTTGAGGTTGGTACACACACACACATTGAGGGGATATTTCAGCTGTGTAAATCAGTCCCAGGCTCTGGCCACAACGTCGTGTGTCAGCTATTTTTCATGAATTTCCCCTCGCCTATATATCCCATATATGTACATAACAAAATATCCTTCATTTTCTTTTCCCTCCTTGACATATTTCATTTTATATTTCATTTTATAATACATTTTATATTTCAGTTTATGTACGTCCATATACATATGCATATACATGTAATACACGGTCTCATGCATTTTGCATGCAAGAGTCAGGTATTACAGAGGCGTGCTAAGATTTTCACTGCAATTCTGACCCCCCTGTGAAACGTTTTTTTTTAACAGCAAGAGCGAAATAGAGAGAGAGAAAAAAATAAGTAGAGAAAAACAAGGCCCACATTTGAACGGAGGCATGCTACTCAAGCGTTTGGTAGTAAATCTCTTTATACGCATATTTTGGTTGGACTTTTTGTAGCCTGCATTTATATATGTGCGATTTCCCGTTGGAGTTTCTCAGCGAACCCAGTTATTTTATGAGCCTGTGGAAATTATTATGGGTTAGCCCTAAAATTATTGCTGGCGTTCTACACACACACACACAGAGAAATACCGAGCCTCTGTAATAAGGACGGTAAGTGGGGAGAGGATTGTAAGTATGTGATTTGAGTGAAATACTACGGGATTAAGTTTTCCTGACCCTCTTTTCTCCTTAAATGATAATTAGTTTTTGTCCGAGTGTGAGACGGGTGATTTACCTCCGTGTTTCACCCCTTCCCCATACTCTCTGTTATTTTCCAATCCCGTTAAACAAATATTACGGCCCGTAAAAAGGGAAAGAAAAAGTAATAAATGAGACACCGGGCAAATAAAAAAAAGTCAAAAAGTATATGCATATGCATACGTATAGAAAATTCCCCTTGTAGAAAAAATGAGCCATAATGAGCTTCTAGTTCTTACATAATTGATAATTTCTTTCCGACAGAATTTTTTGCATTTTCCCCCGTCATTCACGCACGCAATGGAGGTACGGTAGGAGTGGGAGTGCTTTGGGAGCAGAAATGGGGGAAATCATAATTCTCACTGCAGAATATGAGAGAGTTGCAGGGAGGAAAACGTGGCTTTCCTCTCAATGAAACACGTGATGCCGAGACCTGTATTTTTCACCCATTATAACTCAGGTGTTTTCCAAATTGGTGCAAGCCGAGAGAGAGAAAAGTAAATATGAAAAAGGGAAGCAAAATGAATTTTTGTCCGTGATCTTGAAAGTTTTCGTGGGTGAAACCAGTTGAATGGTCGGAATGTCGTGAAGAAATTACAGGAAATAATGCGTTTACCTCTAATTTATGCGTACGCTTGTGTGAGAAAATAAAGTATACCCAATTGTTTTTTTTTCCCAACCAAAACAAAAAAAAACGCCAGGCCAATTTTGTTTGAAGAACATATGCATTTTATATTAAGTTTTTTTCCTTCTTCTCCTGACCAAATAAGCTCGTTTGCCTTTCCATCGGTCTCCGTAAAAAAGGGGGTTGGGTGGAGGAAAAGTAATATTACAGGGCAGGAATATTAGTTGTGTCTCCAAAAGTGTGTAAAGGATTACTGGCCAAGTCGGCGGGGGAAAAAGGGAAGCCTGAGCTCTGTCTGGTTGCAGTTGTAGTGGAAGTGTAAAAAAAAGGAAAGAAGTTGACGGTCTTTTTGGTGTGACACGGTGAAAGTCAAGTCAAGCGCATTTTCACTCGTCTCCTTTCACGTGTTTCTCACTCTTTTTTGTTTAAGTTCCGTTTTTTTGAATGAGAGCCATACGAGAGTCTTGGCATGGCATGATACACGCAAGCTTTTCACTCCTCATATGAAAGTAGTTTTTTCAGCAGTTCTTCCCCTCATTTTCTCTCAATTTCTCTCTCCATGTCTCTCTCTCTTTCTCAATTTCTCTCTACCATCCCGCCGACGAATGTATGTTCTTTCAACGATGTTCTTACACTTAATCCAAAAATGGCCAGTCTAACTTTTTATTCCTTTTACAATGACTCTTTGAATAGGAATTGGGGTTGAGGGGGGTAGTGGAAGAGGCAGAGGGCAGGAGATAAAAAAAATTGTTCTTTTCTCTACTTTCTCCTTTCTGCCTCAAATTTACATTGAAAAATCCACATCTTTTTTTCATCGCCTTTCTCTCTCTCTCTCTTTCTCTCTCTGTTCTCTCTCTCTGTTCCCGCTCCAGCCTTTCTCTCTCAGTCTTAAGAGAGTAAATTGAACTTGGATGGAGGACATGTGGCTTCTAAACTCCCATAAAAAGACTCATGAATTTTTCAATTTCTTTCCTCCTCGTTTTGTCCGCATCTCTTTTGCTCCTTGAAGCAGCAGTCACGTTTTCCCCTTCGTTAAATGTAATTAAGGCAAAAAATATGAGATTAACAACGGCCCGACCCCCGTCTTATTGAGGAAGAGGCGAAAAGAACCTTTTTTTCTCTTCGGATTATTTGAAATAGGGCAATACACCTTCCTTTTGGTGTCGTGGGGCAATTTGAGTCAAAAATATTGTACGGTCTCAAGTCGCACTTGTGCCTTTGAAAAATTTGGTCCCGTGTAATGTCAGAGAAAGTCACAACAGAAGTAAAAGGACTGGTATAACTCCAGCTAAATCATGCCTAACTTGTGTCCCCTGTACGAGTCTGGCTCCTTTGATTTATGAACAGATTCTACGTACATTTTATTTCCTCAGTGGAGGTGTGAGGAGCTTGTGGTGTAATGCCTCCCTGGGTAATAAACTCCCTGTGCAAAGGGGGGAAGGACATTTTGAGAAATGCAGTAAATTACATTAATCACTGATTATATTTTGCACTTTTTTCGATTCCCCCCCCCCTTCAAAAAATGTTTATGCGTGTATGAAATTTGAAGAATTGAATGTAAGTACTGTTTATGGAAAGAGTGAGTTGTGTAGGTCCGTGAGGAGAAAGCATTTTTTATTACGTGTGGGTTTAAATACTCTTTTGCATGCTCTTACAGCAGTTAGGGCTATGCTCTATTACCTCAATTCATTTTCTCCCTCGTTTTTAACCCTTCTCCCCCTCCCCCAAACATTCCCAGGTGCTACTACAAGGATCATAATGAGGGTTGAGCTCAGCAAGTTGTGGGTGTTTTGTTTGCCTTATGGTCATTGAAACCAACAAGAAAGTCTCTTGTTGTTTTCTTCTTCTTCTTTTTTTTTGGACGGAAAGGAATTATTATTATTACCACAACGATAACATGTTTTACTTGAACGTGCTTTATATGTTATTGTCCCCCACCTCTCCTTCTCATTTGCTACACACATTATGTCTACAGATATTCCAGATTGAACAACTGGTTCCATTTTTTCTCTCTTGATTGTACTTTATGAAATTGTGTCGCAGAGTCCTGGATAAAAACAAAGGTAAAGTCCCAGGTGCCACAGAGGTATGGATTTGGAAGGGAAGGGAAGGGTGAAGGGAGACAGATGCATGCATGTGGACATATTATGTACATATATAATGCCCTTTCTTTACGCAGGACCAAGGACTGCGACAATTCTCTCCCTGGGCTTTATGCACGTCATGTTAACATTTAATCAAATTAGTTTTATTGTGACATAAAACGCGGAGGTTGCCTTATCACTTGTTACATTGCGATAGGTGCAATGATACTTCTGTCGTCGTCTTTTTAGTCACATCCAGGCCGTTACACTTTTTTTTTCTGTTCATCATGGGCCTCCTCCTCCGCATTTACTCTCTAACTTCCTCTTTACTGTTTATATATGTATATTTGTGTAAGTAATCATACATGTGCATATACGTATATTCATGTGCACATACGTATGTATGAATACGTACATATATATAAGGCACAGATATTTCCCATCTCGCTCAAATCTCTCTGGCTGTCCCACAGCATTCCCATAGTTGTCAAATAACCCTTTACTTCAACGTGCAGATTACATGGCAAAGATCATTATGTTCCTCACCCAAAACTTGTCATTTCATTTCGTTCCCTTAATTGTATTTTGCCCTGTGTGCGCAGAGATAGTTAATGTCGCGAAGGAAAATGTGCATATGTACACATGTATTCTATATGATTGTGTGTGGCGTACATAATTATACAAAAATGTACTCTAAGCCCATGCATAAAGCCTTGATGTCCTCAAACACGTCTGGGCAGCCGGGGTTGGTAAAGATTAGTCAACTGTTAAGAATTAAGTACACATTTACGCCATGGGACTTTGACGTGAACCCTCTGTGGATTATATGGGGAAAGGAGGAAGGAGCAAAAGGGGGAAATGTATGTGCATTTTTTTAAAGAAGCAATAAATCTACAAAAGGAATTAATCTCAGGTATTTCTTTCTTCGTCCAATGCAACTCTGGACATTTTTATAGGTAATTATTTCACGGCTTTTTTTTGGTTGGGCAAAACGAAGGAGAGAGAAAAGAGTATCGCCTGGATGGATTTAGTGGGGGCCATGAACAAATTTTTTGTTTGCTGATTATTATTATTTTTTGCATCATAAACACTGATAAAATGATTGCGCAGAAATTACTGCCCATTTAATGAGTCCTTAAAAGAGACGTGCTGATATGCGTGGGTAAAAAGGTGAAATCTGCATCTATGACATTAAATGTGGACAAAATACTTTTGTCAACGCCTTGCCCATTCTACCCCAGGTATTCCGATGAGATAGTTAATGGCAATTCTTCACTGGCTATTTCCCCCTTTTCATTTTATTTACTTTTTTTTACGTGTAGAAACGTTGCACTTTTTAGGTTCATTGCACTTGATTCTGTCCCGGGATGTCATTTATATTTTGGGAGTTTTTAATGGGAAAGGAATTTGTAGTGTCTCCGCCCACAAACGTACATAGAATTACGTGGCCCTAATTGGTCTGATTTGGACAGAGGATGTCTAATCCTTTCAGAAGGAAATGAATCGCGAGGGAATTTTTTCCCATGTTTATCCTCTGTCAACGACTCTTCCCTGTAATTCTCTACTTTATGAGTTCAAATATTTGGTGAGGATGCGCGGGAACGATTGAACGTCCAAGTCTTTTCCTCCGGAACTTTCCCGGAAATGTTTTTTTTTCTTCTCGATTTTTTTCATTGTTGAATTTGTGTCTCTTTGGCTGAACTGATTTGTGTTCGACTTGACTGAAAATTGTATTTAAATATGAGCCGGAACAAATTCAATTAGTAATGCAACAAATACAGCCGGTGGATTTGCTTTCATCCGCTCGCTTCTTTCTGCTTGTCTGTCCGAAGCAAGAGAAAGTATTTTGAGGAATGTCTTTAATTTAAAAAGAAAGGAAGAAACAAAAAAAATGGCTGAACCTTCAAGGAATATGAGTGAAGGTTTTTTTTATGGAATGATAAAAGATGGTCTTAAGGAGGAGCTGGCTCTTGTTGGACTTGCATTACAATGGGCACCAGATGTAAACATTCCTTCACATTTTTTTCAATTTAATCATTTTTGCTCGCGTAACTTTTTTTTCCTTTCTCCGTCTTTATGTGCGTGTGTACCTTTTTTTTCATTTTAGATTCATGGAATGCCGAAAGGAATTATTATATTTCAATGTCTTATGGAGTTCCTATAAAACTGACATATTAATGTCTTTTTTGTCAAAGGAAGAACACACGATCCACCTTCTAACAAGCTATATATCAGGGCCATGCTTCCTCTGTACACATTTAACGAGGCTCTCTCATATTTTCGGGATAGAGAGTGCACTGTTGGGGATTAAGTAGGGACGCCCTACTTATTACATACCTTCTGATTCCAGCATATGAAAAGGCTCTTGTGCGTATGTGTGGCCATAAACCGAGGGGTAATTTCATAAGGAGAAATCCGTCTTCTTCCACTCCCTGCACTCATTTTTTATTTTGTCGACGTCATAATTTCATATGAAAAAATCGGATAGGCAAGGATTATCCATGGGCTTTTGAACAAGCTTTGAAGTTATAATTACAAAAATATTTTTAAAAAAATATGTAGGAATCATATTAGGGAATTCAGGGAAACGCACATAGAAGGAGGAGGGACCAGGCACAAAAGAGCGGTTTCCTTTGCTGAGTAAATATCAGTGAAATTCCCTGACATTCATTCTCAAAGACGTCTCTCAAAAACGCCGTATGAGTAGTGTGTACGCTCACATCACTTTTTTTTTCTACCGAAAGGTAGAGAGAGAGAGAGCGAGAGAAATACATCATAATTGTTGGAGGGAAGACGTATGGCTGAGAAAAATAGATTGTCGGACACATTAAAACATCACCTCGACCTGACATCATTCCATCTGACTCCGAGAAACCATGTAGAATTTTTGTGAATGTTACAAAATGTGAACTACATGGAACTTGACATGCTCCTGAACAGCCGGCCACAATTTAATTTTTTGCCCCTCTCCAGAATATCAATTATAATTTAGTTGATTTAATTAATCTCGTACTTGATAACTTCTTCCTCTTCTGCATCCTTCGGTTCGTTGCCGTCTGGGAGTTAGGCACGTATGTGCACATGAATATTAAATCTGGACAGAAGGCTGGCTCAACCTCGTTTTTTTTCTATATTTTTACCTGTACCATTGGAATGTCTGAATGTCTGACGTACTGGCAGAGATCAAGAAAGAGAAATGAGAGAGAGAGAGAGAGAGAGAGAGAGAGGGTTTGCCTTCTGTGAGAGTGTGAATGGAATGTATGGGCTGAGGGTACTCGTGCGGGCCACGCACTTTATTACTCGCTACAATGACGATTACACGCTCAATTTTACCACCAGCACCGCCACCAACTTTTAATCTGAACATTTTTTTGGACCGGACGAGAGGAGAGCGTTTTTTTTTGTAGGTACATTCTGGAGGCGGGGGAGAAGGGCGGACTACTGACAGTAATAATGCTCTGCGCTCAATGAATATAAAATGATTGTCGCAACTCCCTCCGCGTATAATAAGGCCTTTAATCCACTCAATTTGCCATGATTCTTCATGCTTTACTTACTTCCCTAATTGATATGACAATTGAGCACAGCACCTATTTTTTATTCCTTAACATACACTCCCACATATGCATTGTATTTATACAAGGATTATATGCCATTTTTCCTCTATACTCTCCATCAATGAAAGCTTGGTAGGGAGAAAGAGAGAGAGAGAGAGAGAGAGACTAAAAGCTTTTGGGAGGACCTACCGGTTTCCATTGATGAGGTGGTCAGTCACTACCACGAGGCAATATGTATAAAAAAAAAAGGAACAAGAACAACTGAAAAGTAATTTCGTGTTTATTTTGCACATTCGACCTGTAGGATTTCATCGGGACGGGCTCTCACAAGGATTAGTACAAGCTCAGGTTCTTCGGCCTTATCCACTTTGTACAATATAATACTTCCATTTAACCGAGACTCCAAATGAGTTGAGGCAGTGCGGAGGGAGGAAGAAGGAAGGAGGTACATAAATGTACATTAAACGTTCCCCCCGTACGCAAATGAAGTAAGGAGGGAAGAACGCTATTATCGCTCATCGAACACCACGATGTACCAGTTTGAGAAAGAGAAATAAAGAGAGGGAGAGAGAGAAAAAAATTGTGTGCTTAAAAAGCCTGTTAAGTAATAAACTTTCTCAGACGAGAGGGGCAAAAATGAGAGAGAAAGAGAGAGAGAGAGAAGGCTGAGCGGAGAGAGATTACTGTAAATATTCCTTTATACCTTCAGAGACACTGGCCGTCTGCCCAGTGAGCCAATGGACGCATATAGATAGAAGCAATCGAGTGTCCGCACATAAAACTTTTAATAGGCATGTGTAAAAAGAATAATGTGAATACAAGTTATTGATGTGATCTCAATAGTTTGGAGCAAGAACAAAAGGAGAAGACTTGTGATAGCAATAATACAGACAGCTCAGGTTGTAAAAATGAATGTGCTCTTTTCCAGGGGTGTTTTAATAACTGCTGGTAATTGGGATGGGCATTTTATTCCTTTTTCTTTTTTTTTACCCTTTTGGTGCCTAGCACAAACCCATGAAGGCTTGAACACGGAGAGAAAACTCTTCTGTCTCTCTTTTCTCTCTCTCTCTCTCTCTCTCTCTATCTCTCTTTATTTCTATCTCTCTCTCTCTGTCTCTCTCCTTCTGTCTATGGTAATACATGGATGCTCTAGGACATTGGAATGAGCGGAGACCTTTGTGCTGCCCCTTTATTTGAACCAAATCGAACCATCTTTATAACTGGCGTAAGTGGACTGGTAAATACCCCCTAACAACTATTCCTTGTTCCTTGAATGGTGCTCTTATAATGTTATAATCACATTTGTTGCAGGTGTAGTGTCCAAATATCCTTTCTTGTAGCTCGTATTAGCCACCGATCCTCTCTGTGCGTCCATCCTTCACTCTCATGACAAGTACATAAAGCCTTTTCCTTTAATTCCTCATAAGCACTAGTTGTGCCGGGGAAAAAAAGGAGAACCAGTAGTTACAAGAGAGTAAATATACGGGCTAAAAGGGAATTCAAAAGAGGTATGGACGAGGAGAGGAAAGAGACAAATAATCAAGAGGAAGACCATGTGGAAGGGAGACCTTTGCGACAATATTTCATGATTTCTCAAATGAAATTACTGACAAAGATCTCTGAGCAACAAAAATATTGTTTCCAGGAAGAGCAGCTATAACCTTCTCTGTAAATGAATAAAAATTAAAGCCTCGGAAACGGACCCTAATGACTAATGGATATTACTCATTTCACTCCCATAGCAGAAGATCCCCTTATAGGCATTATAAGAAGAAATAGAAAAGAGATTTTTTCTCTCCTTTTTTTTAAAGAAAAAGTACCGTCAAGCTTCTAATTAGTTAATCTCGTGAAGCCTTGCCCATTTATTTCCCCTTAAAATTTATATTAATGGGTTGTAGGACCTCTTGAACTTATTATTATTTCATAATTTTATTCACTCACACCAAGTCAAGTGTTGGCCCCTTGTACTCACCTTTTGTCCCGATCCTCTCCGTCTCTTCTCTATTTCACACTTTTCCCACAATCACCTGTATGTATACATTTGAAGATGTTGTGGGGCCCATCGGTGTCATCTTTCTCATATAGTGTTGTTGAAGATTTTTTTTTATATTATTGTGCCATCCAGTTCTAAAGCGTCTCTACTCCCGTACAAAGGCCATTGTGATAGGGAGAGACAGAGGAGGAGAGAGAGAGAGGGAGAGAATGGGATTGTTATTACAACTTTATGTACTCAAACGAAGGAAGAAGGCTTTTGAGAGCCGGGAAATAACGAAAAGGTAATTTACTACGCGTCCAAAAAGCAACCAGTCACAATGTATCAACATAATATAATAAAACAGCATTTCTTCTACTTCTTACCTTTTCTCTCTCTCTCTCTCGCTCTCTCTCTCTTTCTATCTCTCTATCTCCCCCTCTCTCACTCCTGGCCTTCTCAACACACAAACACACTTGACATGAATGTCGTACACACATTGAGGGAAGATGACAAGCAAACAGGTAATTGTGGCTAACAATGCCTTTTTTCACAGCAAGAAAGGATTTTCTTCCTCCCTAGAAACGCTCCTCACTTTCAAGAGACTTTAAATTGCGGCAAATTAACCAATTTTTACAATCATTGTCCCGCACAGGTGTATACATATGAGCGAGGGAAACCCATCCTATAGCTTTTGATTTTTCTAGCCTCCAACAAGACAGAGTGATGGCGTGCCCTGCATACAACTTGCACTAAATTCATCGTACTTTCTGCTTGTAACTTTAATAAACAACCTTTTTTTCCCCTCTTCTTGTGTACAAACGCTCAACCGGTATTTGTTGGTGATGCTGGAAAATGTTTTTTTTGTCTGTCCTTGTCGCACTGATATCTGCTTTTAATTCATTTACTCCCATGCTCTCAAACCACTTGAAACAAATTACTTGTCCTTTTACACAAAAATATCTGTAGTTAGGCCTGTAAGTTGTTCCTTAGTTAGTCGGCGGAGAAGGATTTCGGGGAAGAGCAGGAAGGAAGTCGGTTTTGTTTTTTTGTTCGCAAAGGAGGCAAAAAACTTCAGTTTTTTTTTTTGTACATGGCTTTTATGGCACAAGTACATAGATCACTGTGTACTGACTGTAGGTGTTACTTCGTCTTCCTCTCGGGTCGTTGGCAAAAACACTTTTTGAGTGTGACTACTCGTGTAATTATCTTCTTGTGTGGAGAGAAAACACGGAGTGAATTAACCATATTTTTTTCTCCCTTTTTCTTCCCCCTATCATTTGCATATGTTTCTACTTACGCTGTATATGTTTAGATCCTGGTTGATTCACACCGTTACCCAAAGGGAAAAAAAACAAGAGAGACGGAAAAGTACTGCAAAGTCAAATTACACCGAGACGGGGAGAAACAAAGCAAAAGAGTGAGAGAGAGAGAGAGAGAGAGATGGGGGGGGGGAATATCTTCGTTCCGTTTCATGCCGATTGTCAATGGAATCTCGTGCATTTTTACACGAGAGCAGCCAATGGATTTTGTCGTGTTGTAATAATAAGAGAGTATTCGTAAGGCATTATGGCATCCTTTGTAGGGAAAGGGTTATTGTTTACTTAATTTTTTTTATTCCTCCCTCTAATTTTTTCTCCCTTTTTAAAACGTGGAGGAGTTCCACGGATTGGAAGAAGAGAAGGATCTTCTGCGGAATTAATTCAGGCATGCACACATGAGTACATTCCCATTTGTTCTAGTTACGGTACTGTAGTTAGACTCGGAAATATTGTTTGAACGGCGATATTTGTAAAGTGAGCTTTCTTGGAGGTTGGAATTAAAATGGGATGGAGCAGAGAACGTAGACGGAGAGTGTCACAAATAGTCACGGAGGACGTGAGGCTTTTTTGATTTGGGATGTAATGCACTTTTTCCCAGAATTCTGTTGAGGGGCTGGTGATGAACCGTAATAATTTCTGTGGTTCTTCATGTAAACATAGTGCAGGTCGACAGGAGGAAATTGCCGTACCGCTAAAATTCAATCAAGTACAACCGTTGCCGACACTCTTTTGTTGTGTGTTGTCTAACAAAAAAAAAGCACAGTCCTCACTTCCATAAAGCCTTGTAATAATCTGATTAGCCCGGAGCATCCTCTCACTCATGTGCAAATGGATTGCGGTCGTAAAAAAACAAAAGGTTAATTATTTTCAGGGGACACTTTTTAACCTTCCTCATGCCTCCCATAAAAGCGTCCCTGTTTTTACCTTTTATCTCTTTCTCATTATTAACATTTTTTCACTATTTATTATTGTTTTTTTTTAACTTTAACATAGTACGACCAAGTTTGTGAGTGGAAGGACGCTCTATAAAATTGGCTTGGACTGGTGCAGAATATTCCCTGGGATAGCCCATGTCATCCCCAATAATTACTCGCCATTGATTGACCACAAGCGTTCCCTTTTATTGTGAATGAATGCGTTGCACTTCCAAATAAAAAAAACAAAGGAGGCTTTGATTGCTTCCATTTTTAACCACTTGCAAAAAAAAAATGTACCACTCACAGATGGATGTAATCAGTTTAAGAGATAAAAAAAACAGCACTGGGTCGTCGTTGATTATGTCCCTGTTGTTATCTCGAGTCAGAACAATTATGGAAAACTCATGTTCCCTCATATGTTCACAATCATATTTAGTATTGGGCATGTCTTGTTTTTTTATCTCCTAAAAAAATCATTGCAGTCGGGAAAAAAATGCATTCTCCCAAGGTTTGAATACAGAAAAAAACCGTGGAATCTCATCCATGTAAATCCCCAAAAGAAATGTTTGTGAAGATGAAGTTATTATTCCTGGAGACATTTTGAAAAGATAGGGAAAAAAGTAGGGATTGGAAAAGGCGGAGGAATTCCACTCTTTTGTTGTCTTGAGCGATTGACCAAAAAGTTATATTGTTTGATGTTTTATCTCTCCTGTGTTCTTTCCAGATTGATACAAAAGGATAGAGTCGGAGCAAGAATGTCGTTGGCTTGACATGATTATTTAAGAAATTCTTTTGGCCTTTTAGCTGAAAGGAAACAGTAAAGGAATGGTGGCATAGAGGATGACAAGATTTTTTTCCTCTGTCCCTCTCTTACCTTTTTTTTCCTTGGAACGTTTGTTGACATATAGTAAACATGTAGAAACGAACTCTTGTACACACACCTTCCACTAATACTTTCGGAGGTGCGGGGAAAAGTTGCCGAATGCTTTATACCAAAAAAAAAAATGGAAGAGAAAAAAGTCAAAAAAAGAAGTATATGAGAGCTACCAGTGTACTTCTTGGGCTGCCCAGGGGCGATAAAAGACCTGTAATGTTCTTACATAAGGCAAGTGCAGGAATTTAAAGGGAGAGAGAGAGAGAAAGATGCAAGTGGAAAGTTGATTTCAAATGGAGGCTCTCTTGTGGGAAGTTTATAAGATATGTAAACAGAAAAGAATTTTTATTGTGGTTGAGCTGTCATTGTGGCTTGGAAAATCAAGTGAAACTGTCCGCCGGCTGACTATCAGTGTCCATCCGTGGTTTACTACTGTTCCTTCTCTCTCTCTGTCTCTCTCTCTGTCTCGCTCTCTCAGTCTCTCTCTCTCCCCGCAAACATCTGCATGTACTTATGTATGGACGGATGATTTGAGCCTTTGCACGCTCTCTTCTTCTTTTTTCTCTTTGCCCTTCGCCGTCTACTGAAAAACTCCGTCCATCCGACAACATAACAAAATTCTTCACGAGCAGCTTTTTTTTTCTGATGCATTTTTTTTTACTTACACATTTTATGTTGGTATACATCATTTGCATTTACCACAAAGTAACTCAGGAGGTGATCACCGCCCTAAAGCACGGGCAAAAAAAACAATTTTTTTTGCAATGTTACATGCATACCCAGTACATTAGCATGATTCTTGGTGGGGTAAAAGGAAATGTTTGTAATGGAAGATTTTTGTTTTAATGATCTCTGGGCTTTTATAACCAGAAATAAAATAGTTCTCATGCTCCTTCGTACAAATCGGCGAGATTTCTCTCCATTCTCTGGTATGGATTGTGGGAGGTAAGAGCAAATGTGGGAGGTAACCATATCTTTCTCATTTCTGTATTATTTTTCCCCTCACTCGAAACCTCACATTTGGATTAATGTGACCACAGAGCACTGTTACAATGCTTAAACTTATGACTTCATTAAATAATTGTAGAATGCCTAGTCACATTTTCGTGGAAAAGGTCCTCACTTTATGAGACGGAGATGGTTTCTTATCTCTCCCATGCTCTCAGCCCAGCGCTGTCAGATCTGTATTTGTTTGATTACATGTTTCAACATCAAAAATTCATTTCAGATCATTCCCCCATCACTTTCTGCATGGACAGCAAGGACGAAAAAAAAAAAAATGTGACGAGTGACTTGATTTCCATTTGAAAAAACTCTTGAAGGAGAATTCCATGTCATATTGACACACGTGCATTATTTTAATCCTCGTCAAAGGCAAATGTTGACGAAAAATGGGGAATTTTATGAAGAGTAAACAATGGGGAAAAAATCTCTGATAATTCCTTTGCCACCAAGCTCTGAGCCGACACATATGATTTCCATTTCCCTCAGCGGAATGACCTATGACAAAATCAGGAAGATAAAAAAAAATGTCTTGCCCTCACTCACATATCTCATCTCTGCGGCTTCTTTTCCCAGGGAAAGTAAATACATACGCTTCACGCCATGCTATCTCAATGAGTGTCGTAATGACCATTTGTGTACTGCTCTCCAAAAGTGTCCTCACCCGTAAATACATATTCAGGAAGTGTCTACTTTTGTCTGTCCTCACACAAATCCCACATTTCTCTTTAAGTCCACATCTACTACAGAGAAAGAGAGACAAATGCAAACATGTGTGAAGGTGATAAAAACAGCGTTTTTATTTCATTCAAGAGGAGATACGAAATCCGTCACGGGCTCCTCCATCCATCCTGTGTGCAATAACCCACGAAGGAGTGTTCTGTCTTCAAAGAGAGACAGAGAGGAAAAGGGAAGAAAGTGTCTTTATGTCCTCCTTTTAACAATGGGAAGAGAGATTTTTGAAGAAGTAAAAAAAACGAGGGTTCTTCTTATTTTGATTTGTCAGGGAGGCTGATGGTGGTGACGGATGGTTTGTGTACTGTTACTTGTAAATGTGGTCATTATGGTGTAGCTCCCGCTGTCCTGAATTTTTCAACCCCGACAGAGAAGGCTGGTGGAGGAGGAAGGGAGTATGGGAGAATAATTGAACGGAAGATCCTTTTGATAGTATCCATGGAGGACTCCGAGGGAGGAAAGGGGCAGGTTCCTCTTCTTTCTCCTCTCCTTTTTCCCTTCCAAAAAATCTCCCGAGCTCCCCTTTTTCGTTGATTTGCGCTACTCTACATACAGAGAAGATTCAATTTTCTAGCCAGACAAAAAACAATGTTCCCCAGCACAGATCTCCCTTTCTTTCTCTTCTCCTTTCATCTCCCTTTCCCCTTGTCTGGGTCTCCCCCGTCCCCCCTAAAAACTGTGGAATTCCGTGTGAGCTCCGTGTGTGTCTTACTCTTTGGCAATCTTTTACATGGATTCACTTGATGAGGGCTTTTCCTTCTCGAAATACCTCTTTTCTCTCCAAGGTGACTTGTTTTTGGGTGTAGGGAAAAGGCCTGAGTGACTCCTCACTGTTTCTACTGTTTGAATGCATTATTTCGTGTGTATGCAGTTGTTGCAGGTTGACGTTTATAAGCTTTTTCAATACAACTCTCTTGATGTGAGTAAACTTTCTTTTACTCGGCGCAACATCACAAAGAACCTCATTGAGTGACTCCGAGGGCATTGTGACGTTGTTTTCTTCCTTTGACTCCTTTTCTTTTTTTTCTTCTTCTCAGCCCTCTCCCTTCTTCTTAGTCTTCATCTCCTCCTCCTCATTCTAACTCAAATGTCTTATCTTATGGAGCCAAATGTTTTTGTCTCATCTCATTTCCTTGGCATTTACAAATCGTAAAATATATCAACCGTATTTTTTTATCATCTCCCTTCCCTCCGTCTCTCCTCTCTCTCTCTCTCCTATTCAAAGTTTCTCACGAAGATCTTTTCAGTCCACGCGAAGATTTTTTTTCCCTTTCTGGGGTTCATTGCAGTACCCCTGCATAATAAATGCATACAAAGTACAGATAAGAGGAATCTTGGTCCAAAGAATCCCTTTTCCTCTCCTCCAACTGGTGTCTTTCCAAGAGTTTACTAGAGCTACAGAAAGAAGTACTCTGAACTTTGTGTCTCCTTTTTGTCTTCCAAATATTATTAATAATGCTGTCTACGACTGTTCTGGTATCAACGCATGGCTATGTAATTCTCCTTCTTGTTGTTTGAAAGAAGAAGAAATTGTGCTACTTGCTTATTTTTTTTGTGATGTTTTACTTTCAAGGACTCGTACTTTAATTTTCATAAAAATTTCAAAACAAATGAGAAATTTCTCTTGCATACGCTTAAAGGTCAGAGGTTGTGGTAAAGAAGCACATTTTGTTTTAGTGCCTCTTTTCGTGAGTGGGGGAAACTCACGTTGAATGATAGGTTTTCCTGTAATTGTGTCCGCTGCATAAGGAAGAAGAGGTGTTTCCGTTCTGTTCTCACAGAGAAAAAGACAGTAGAGAGAGAGAGAGAAGCGAAAATAACAGAGAGAGAGAGAGAGAGAGGAAATACGAAAAAGATCTTGGCTTGAGGTATATAAAACTTGATTTTTTTTATTTATGCATTTATGTAAATAAGTAGAAGTCAAGAGTTGTAGCAGTGAGTACATAACCGTCATCAAGAGGAGGACGGAGAGGGGATGAGGACGTTCCTAAATAGTGAGGGAAACTCTTCTTCTTTTGATATAATCTTTTGCACTTTTTAATGTCCGTACAAAAGAAACAGCTTCTTTTTGAAACTTGACGCTCTTAACAGTATTTTGGTGAGGAAGAAGAAGCATTATGGCTTGGCATTTGCATGAGAGCCTGCGTGACATTTTGTCTTTTAAGCACTGGCAGATTCTCGCTCTTTCTCTCTCTCTCGCTCTCTCTCACTCTGTATTTCATTCTCTCCCGATCTATCTCCGTCTTTCTCTCTCCCCCCGTTGGTAATTTTTATATGAAAAATTGTAATTTGTACAGTAACACACCAGAGGAGTAATTTATAATGTTCGCGCACTTAAATGGAAAGGCTTGTGCTGTATGGGATGATGAAGGCTTTTTGGACATAAATCCTGCCTCGGGTTTATGTTTCAACGAAAGCAGTCATTTGGGATTTTTACACAGCGTAAATTTTCCTCTTGGCTCACCAACTAGAAAAATTATCACAATAAATGTATTTCTTAATCACATTTCCCCCTCTTTCTCCTACGCACTTTCCACGCACACACAAATCCCTATATGTATACTTAAGACCTTCTATTTTTCTTTCTCTCTCGTCCGAAAAAAATATATGGAACGTCACTGACTCTGTATTACTCATTATATTGCGGTTTCTTTTTATTTTCCAGTCCAAAAAAAATTGTGGCATTCGAAAATAGAAGTAAGAGTGTGCTTTTTTTTTTGTGTTGTCACACGGGTATGATTTTTTCGATTCTTTTGGGGCGTAAACAGTTGGTGTATCATGGTCTTTTATACATACATATATTTCCTATTTGCTGAGAGGATGGAGGAAAAATGGGAAGAAGAACAAGAGGAACGTTGGAAGGTATGTGAATGAGCGTATAATCACAGTAATTATGTACATGTAATAAGTAAACAGAATGAGATGGTAAAGCAGAAGTTTTGGGGGCTACTGGTTATTTCTCACGTGCTTCCCTCCTCTGTTCGTGTTTTGGCAGAAGTTGGCGGTGCTGATGGTGGTGGCTGACGGAAAAGTCTTAATGATCATTATGATAATAGTTTTTGGGTGCACAAGAGAGACGCCGGTTCCCTCTTCGCCCTCTCTCTCTCTCTCTCTCTTTGCATATGCTAACAAGTGAAGGCTCCACCGTGATGATTGCTGTGAGTTGTTGGGAAATGAAAAGTTTTGGTGTGAGCGTGAGCATTAGTAGCCATGTTATCTGTGGAGAGAGTCACACCAACCCTCAGTGCACTTCTTGATTCCCCTCTTTAGGCTTTCCAAAGGGTTGGAATCTCCTTTTTTCCCTCTCCATTACAAAGACAACAGTGTACATAATGTATTTGCTTTACAAAAAATAAGAAGAACAGTCATCGGCTTTCGTGCTGGCAATTTTTTTTTTTTTTTACTACTACGGGGAAAAACAAACCATTTTTTCCCCTTGTGTTCCACGTGAACAAGCATTTGATCCGTAATTAAGTCATAGGGAGTACCAATTCTGTAATTATGCAAGGAATAATTAATAATTTGTTCGGGAAGTGCTTGAATTTGTAATAAAATGGGAAGGGGAAGAGCACGCACCATCTCCATAATTTGAACGGAGGAAAAAATGCACCCTCATACTGATCGTGGAAGTACTCTCACTGAAAATAATTAGTTCCAAAAACAAGAAGAGATAGTTTGAGAGCTCCCTTTTTACGTAAGACTAGGGGGGATGCTGCACCCGGTAAGAGAATCCCCTTTGTACCTGTACTTCCCTCTGCGAAATCTTGTGGAGGGGTAATTTGGATTCACCCTCATTAAGTCTCTGTGTTTCTTCAAGATACGTTGAGGGGGAGAGAAAAAAAAAGTTTTGCGCATAAAGTCTTCCCTGCTCTTCTTCTCTCACTGCTCCTTTAGCACAAATCAGGTTTTTATTCCCCCACCCAAAAATCTCACTTTGTGGTGAGTTAAGGGTTGCACATGTATGTAAATATATGCATCCAGTATGTATATGTACGTGACTCAAAGGAAGGGAAAAAGTGCTTCAAGAAACTTGCCGTCTTGTCAGTTGGTGCGGGAGTGTTGTTTCTCTCTCTGTCTCTCTCTCGTTTTACTACTCCTACATCCACATGTATGTCTCTGACTGCATGGTAAAGGGCAATGTTTTGTTTTTTTTCTAAAGTTATCATCCACGTCAGAAGAGAAACAAGAGTTTTTTTTAAGTCTCTCCTTTCCCCCTTTCCCACTACGTAGACATTAATAATGGTGAGCAGATTTTTTTTCTCTCCAACTCGTGCTTTCTCACTTGACTCTCGACGAAGCTTTCTGTCCTACAATGTATGTAAAAATCCCGTGCCAGGAGTGGTAGCAGTGGTTTTCCTGGGACTGAGTACGAAAATCTTTTTATGCAGTATGAGAAATGTGGAAAAGTTATTGGGAAAGACGTTCTTTCTCTCTTTGGAGGGAGAAGTGGAGGGAGAGAAAGAGAGAAAGAGATAGAGGGAGAGAGAGAGAGAGGAGAGAGAGAGGAGAGAGAGAGAGGGAGTGAGACAGAGGAGGGGAATTAAAAGGAAGTCCATGTGTATCTGTCGCGGAGACAGGGAGAGAGAGCGAGACAGAGAGATGGAGGGAGACGGTGAGGGAGCGTGTGAGGGAGAGAGAGAAGAAAAAGTACATAGGGAGAGGAAGAGATGCACTGATAATAACTAATGATATCTGGGGGCATCGGTGTAGAATTTTTAACAACATTTTTTAAGGCCTCAGGTCAATGCGACCCTTTAACCTTGCGCACTACACAAACTGTTCTCTCCCTGTCTGTCCCGTCTGGAAACTATTCCTCTTTCTCATCCCTCCCTGCTTTCTCCCTCCAAATATTCTCATCATCCCTCCTCTCCCACTGTGCCCACTCTCCTTCAAGGGCTGAGTGAGGGGAAATGTACAAAAGGATTTATAATATTTCCAAGCTCCCTGCTCTCCCATTCTCACGAGGTAGCCCTCTCCTCCTCCTTCATCCACCTTTTTATGATTACGATTATGAATTTTATTAGACACAATGCTTATACAGTACGGTGCTCATCTTCTACTTGTTTTTTTTCTTCTTCTTGCAACTCTTTCCACCCCCCCCCACCATGAAAATTGAATGTATACACGTCTTGGAAATGGAGAAAAATGGACCAACTACTAGCCACTGTCTGTAACGCACCTCATTTACACAATGTCATTATTCTCCTCTCCCCCGTTTACTCCCAGGGGTAAAGGTAATACTCAGGAGTGCACATGAAATTTTTTTACAATTTTTTTTTGTAAAGTCTGTGAAAATGTAAACAAAGACCACTGGCCATCCGTGCGATTGAGTCCATAGAAAAGGACGGTATAATATACTCCCAGAATCATAATTTGTTGACGATCGTTTCTGTCACAATGACTTTGCAGTTTTGACTGACAGCTGAATGTGTATCTAGAACTGGGATTTTTTTTCCTAGGAGCAACAATGCCGAGAAGGTGCGCTACTCTCCTCTGTGGCTCAGATTGCACTTGTCACTTATTGACTTGAGATTAATTTTTCATCTCCACATGCCCTTTTTTTTTTACAAGGGCCAAGAGCGCAGCCACGTTTGCTCTTTCATCTGATGAACTGCCATCCTGCGAACCCCGCACTTTTTTTTAAAGAAATAAAAAACGACTCTCTGTCCATTCCCCTAAATGCTACTGACAGCTAGGGTGAAACCATCCCCCATGTAATCCTGTATGGAAGACTTTTTTTTATTCCACTGTACAAGAACATAAGTAATCCATACATCTCTTAACCATTATCCACTCTTCGAACATTGCTCTTCTGGTTTCTTGATGGCACAGTAAAGAGCACGATATAAAAAAAATTAAGTAATTTCAGTGTGTTACAAGTGATAGGTAAAATGGATGGAATAAAAAAAATGGATGATACATGAAAAGAAGCATTGTTTGAACTCGACATTCTCATTATTACAGCCTTTGTGATGTGTTTTATCAAGTGAGTGGTAGCAGTGAGTTCAACGTTGTTGAGAACTTCTTCCGGTTTGATTCACTCCCCTCCACTCACACTTAAAAGCGGGCAAAGAGGGCAGATACTCACACGGAATTAAAAGGAAGAAAGGGAGAAGAGTGCAGAGATTAGGACGTGTGAATTCATACACGCTTCTCCCCCGTAACTGAATAACTTCTTAAAGACAAGGCCAGGAGAGCCATTATCGTGGATTTGGTGGGTGTATTAGTGCTTATCGTATATTTCTTGAAAACTAGTAACATTTTGGCATTAAGTACAAAAAAAAAGCTGAAGCATTTCCTCAGCTTGTTATCTCCATTTTTTTCACTCTCCTTTTTTTTTGCTATCCTTTCGTGCTTGTAAACACGACCACGGACTTTGAGCAAATAAGAAGTATTGGAGCGCTGATCAAATATTGACGTAGTTCACTGCTCTTCGCCTGGAGAACATGACATAGTTGGGGAATTTTATGGAAAATGTATATTTTTCCCCTTTATCCACACGGGATTCCTTTCTATTTCCCTTTCACTCTCATTCCCTTTTTTTAGCCTTTTATCGCCTTTAGAGAGGAACGTTTTAGCGGAACAAAGTAAAAGCCATCAAAGGACCTGAAAAAATCGGCTGATATTCCTACATTGCTGGAAGGTGTGTGAGAAATAAATACATGCCACTCTTTCACTCACTTATGAGCTATTACAAATAATTTTGTGGGTTTTTTGTCTTTTTTTTTGCCTTCCGGAGAAAATGATAAAATGCTTCAGAAGCCGTGTAGCACTCACATTGGGCTTCCTCATCTACGTCTTTTTTTATTCCTTCCTTTTTTTTTTTTGAAAAACTACCATCCTAAGTATTTTGTCATGTAATTGGCGTTATAAGACAGGATGCAAGCTATAATGAAAGTGCATAGGAATTTCCCTAACAAAGCGTGCAGTGGTAGTATTAAGTATGTGTGTACACATTGATATAGGTGTATTTGGGCAGAGTTATGGTTCGTCTGACAAGTCTCATGCTTCTGCCTGACGAGATGACAATATCTACAAGATCTTTTTCCAAACTTTTCTCTCTCTCTCACTCTTCCCTTACTACTGTATGTATACACATATGTGGGGTAGCCGGATGAAGAGGAGACAGGTAAAAAGTTTTTTTTTCGGGGGAAGGAGATTGTTGTTGTCATCCTCTTATCCATACTTTTTTTTTACTCCCAAAAACTTTCCTAGTGCCATGAAGAAACATGGAAATCTTCCTTCCCTTGTTCAACTAATTGGGGTGGAATTGGAATAAATAGCTCTAAGCAAGATCAAAGTCATTTTATTTCTTCTTGTCATCCCCTACACGTCTGCCCACTCGCCTTGCACTTTTCACTCAGCCAAGGCATTTTACTCGGGAATGGTGTTTGGGGGGGAAAATAAATAAACCATAAAAAATCTGTAACAGAAAATGTCAACGTATCTCCCCTGCTGCTTGGAGCAGAACCAGTGCTCAAATGACTGCATTTTCTTCCAGTGAATATTACACAACGGGTCACAATTAATTATGCGTAGGTTAGGTGTAATTTTCTATTTGAGTAAAAGGCTCATTTTACCCCCTTTTAAATTGTCCAATGTAATAATGACGATCACAGTAGCACTGCCGTATGACGGTGGTTCCTTTTATCTTTTGCCACTCGCGTTCTGCTCCACCACGCGAGAAGCAGAAGAGGAAAAGTGAGAAACAGAAATAGAAAGAAAGGGAGAGTCAGTCGGCTCCGTTGTGCACGTACAATAACCGCAGAATTGAAAAGGTGTGCATATGTGTAAATACTATTAAGGATGTGTATTTAATCTCATATGCATATATACAGAGAGTGCAACCATGCAGGTCTACCTCCATGTATATGTGCTCCTCCTAAGACAGGGATAATGAAAGCGGATGGTGCAGTTTGCAAGTAAAATAAAGAGGAAAAAAACACTCGCATTCTCCTTGTTGCTCTTTTCATAATAGCTGGGAAATAGCCTACCTCACAAGGAGTGCATAATGAAATTTAAGCTCAACATCAATGATCTTTTTTCCCCCCTTCCTTCCCTCTCCTGCTTTAAGGGTAGTGATTTCAAGCTTTTTCTTTCAGCTTCTCCTTCCACTAAGTATGCAGTGGTTGAATGAAAACGAAATTTTTTCTCTGCTCTTCCCTCTCCTCCCTCTCCCTTTCTTTGAGGGAATAAAGTAGAAGAAGTGGTGCCGCACCATCTGCGTACGTATTCCCAGAGTCCGTGTATTTGCCATGTATCTGTGAGGTTGGGAAGGGGATGGGGAAGGAGGGGAGAGAAACCAGGAGAAGATGAGATTAGACGGATTGAGGAGATGTGGAGGAGGGTGCTGAGAGACAAAGAGGGGATGGGGCAAGACGGAGTGACAGAGGGAGAGAGACAGACGGGGGAAGTCGTGAGGAAGAAAATAAAAGAGAGAGAGAGAGCGAGAAAGAGAAAAAGGATAAGAAAACAGAAGGAGAAAGGGGAGATTTTTGGGGGGAAGGGAGAGACTTGCAAGCAAGAATAAGCATAATCTGCCCACACATGTAAAGGTCCGTCTGGACAGAAGTGTTCGTAGGGGCGAGTAAAGAAGGAAGGACTGGGTTAAGATTTAAGGAAAACAAGGAGGAGATGAGTTCTGGAGAAGATCTATTTGTGCTTCTATATGTACTTACAATCTATGGGAATGCTGGTCCATATGAAAAAGTGTGGACATGTATGTGTGGAGAATTTTTTTATATTTTTTTGGTGGCATTGCATTGTACACATTGTTCATCCCTCATATGATGTAGGAGAGGGTTCCTCTGGTAAAATGTGTGCCTTCTGTGCATAATATGGACCGTATAGAAGGATTTAAGGATGTCAGTTGGGGTTGCAGACGAGCATTTAAGGCGTTCCGTTTCTTTCTTTCTCTCTCTCTCTCTCTCTCTGTCTCTCTCTCTCTCTCTTTCGGTTTAAGATACATAGTAACCTTAGTACTCTTCAATGTCCTGTGTTATGTACAACGTGAGCTAACCCTCAAATTTCCTCAGGGTTCACTTCTCTCCCCCTCGATCTCTCTCTCTCTGTTTCTCTCTGTTTCTCTCTCACTCTCTGTTACGGCTCCCAGTGAAGCTCTCGTCTGTGCTCTCTGTGTGTCAGTTCTGTTCTGTCAAAGGAAAGCTGAGTATAAAGAGTGAAAAGAGGGTCTTCGAACCACTAGAAAAACGCTGGAAAATCGACCTCAGCACATAGGAAAGTGCAATAGAAACCAGTTTGCGCCGAAGCTCTCTTCTATGAGAGAGAAAAAAAAGATATGCATGCTCCTGGCTAGGTTAGAGCCCTCCAACTCAACCATCACTCGCCAGCACTGAGAGAGACGGAGTGAGGAGGGAAAAGGCTTTGCTCACACACAGAGAAGAAGGGAAGAGGGAAAGAGGGAATATCAGATCCACACACTCACATACATGAGTCTTCCTTTTGCTTTTTCAATCCTCTCGCTCTCTCTCTTTCCTCTACCCCAAAAGGATAAAAACCCCTCAACTCCTCATTCTCTCCGCTGTTGGATGAAAGGGAAGGAGTTAGAGCTCGTTCATTCCATTGCCTTTGCCTTCTCGTCCCTCACGAGCTTCAGTCTCGAACAGGATTTCAAAGAGGAGGGAATGCACTTTTCCGTCGGTCCCGTCAATTTACCTCACTTCACACAGTGAAACGAGAAGTTTCGTGTGAACACACCAAGTTGAACCCCTCAAAAAGAAACAAGCATTGCTGAGTTACTATCAAAGTTCCCTCTCTCAGCCAGGGCTTCTTTCCCAAAACAGAATCAGAGATACTCTGGTCTTCATTTTTTTTTGTGCTAAACCACATCCTTTTTATATCTAATTTATTTACCATTTTCCCACTTTGAAATTTTTTTTTTCAATTCCCCCCTCTGTAACTATTTCCTACAACGAAGGAAATCCTAGTATTTTACGGAGACAAGTGAAAGAGGAAGACACACTTGAGTTGCTTTTGTCACTTCAAAGGCCGTGTGTATCATTTGAAGAATTAATACTGTCATATATTAGAATTGTGACCACTGTGAAAGCGAAGGGAGAAGAGCAGAAAAAAAAACAATTTGGACGCTAGTTCCATGTGTAAAGAATTCTGTGTGGAGGAAATCGAACAAGTGTTGCTATCGGCATAAGTGAATGGTGGGAAGATCGGACGAATTGAAAATTTTGGATTCTCTCCCGTCCTTGTTGTACCCGACAAACTCTGTGACATTTTTTTTTTGCCAACCCCAGAAAAAATCTTGAGAAGCCTTTCAACTCGTGCATAAGAGGAAACGGAAGGTGGGGGAGGAAGAGGAGTGGGAGGAGGGTTGGAAATACAATTTAAAATGCGATTTCAAATCTGCGACTCCTTCTCAACCCTCGGAGAGTGTTTCTAAAAGTATTACAAGTACTTCGATGAGTGGAACTATTATAGGAAACCACTAGAGGCAGTTTATTTATTCAGCCCCAGAACTCTCTACTCAACACCCCAACAAGAGTGAGAGAGAAAGTTCTCCTTCCCAAATATTCCCAACGCACTGAGACCCGACTTTTTTTGCGGGAGTCACCGGGAGAAAAGGAGGCAATTTAATCTTGTGTTAAGAATTTTTTTTTGCTCCCTCTCCATAAACCACCACGTGTGACATGTCACTTGAAGGCCGAGATTCCCTTCCTCCGTCGTCTTGATGGTGTTCGAAAAGGAGGAAGACGACGAAAAGTCTCTGGGACGTCCCCAAATTTGAGTCCTCTCCTGGGTGGTTTAACTCCTCTCACGACACTCATAATTTCCCTGTCTTGTGCATGTGTGCATGACTAGCTGGAGCAATTTTTTTTTTGATTCCTGATTACCTACGTGCCATCTCTCACCCTTTTGGATTGCTACAGAAAATTGCTAACACGATCCTACTAATACCATCCCCAATTGCTTCTTCATCATCAAAAGAAAAAATCCCGTGTACACACATCGTAATTTGAGGAGGAGCAGCAGGAGCTACAGGGAAGAATTTTCCCCGTGTAGTAATCACTATTTAACTTGTTCAACCAATTTTTTTCCCCAAGGTGTGTGTACATATATAAATGTGTCTACTCTCGCTTCCAACTTGATTACCGTGGACGTCGTCGAACGTGCCAATTGTTCGTGACAAAAAAAAAAGTTGAACACTGTTGGAACTTGTCAGAATCATATAATCTGTATGTGAGAGAGAGAGACTATACACCAAGTGTTATTTGAGGCAGAGGAAAAAATCCGGGGCTCTTCTGTTTGTGTGCGGTTTAAGAGGGGAAAAAGAAGGAGCAAATATTTCGGAAGTCATCGTGAACGTGCTAATAAAAGTTGGATGAAAGACCCAGAGAGAATTGGAGTGAGAGAGAAGATATTTTGGAGGAAGCCTAATGAAAATGAACAGTACACACAATTAGTTCCCTTGTTACTGTAACTTCGCCTTCCCTTCAAAGGACAGACGGCTTTTTTAGAGTGCAAACCTCCATAAGCAAACGTACAAGAAGTCCACTCTTCCTATTTATACGCGTATTTTTTTTTTGTATCGTGACTTTCTCCTTCAACAAATGTCTTGAGAAGAAGGCCAAAGAAGAATTGCCTTTTTCTCCTTTCACCCCATTGCAAAAAGCTGAACGTACTTACACTCACCCGACGTGACTCACAAGATTCCCCGTTGAAGAGAAAGCAGAGAGAAGGCCAAGAAAAAAATTCTCTTCTACATTTTCTCCGTCTTGAAAGTTTTTTTTCCGGAATTTGAGCTTCCTTCCTTTGGAACAGCTGCAGAAGAGAAGTATTGAGCGACCATACAAATATTTGGGATTACTAGGAGAGAAAAAATATTTTTTACTCCAAAATATCGAGGGAGATCGGGTGATAGAGAGCTGGAAAGAAAAAAGGAAATCGCTATCATATCTCATGTGGAATGCCAATGCTGACAGTATCAGTCGAGTTTTCTACTCAAAGTTTCCAAGAACCCCCTTGGTAGTTCGGAGTGTGAGGAAAGGAAAATATATTGGAAGATATCACTGATCAAATCATTTTCACCTCAACCTCGAGAGTAGATTTTGGGGGAGGGGAAAAAAGCGGGAGATAGAGAAAAAAGAGAGATCTCTTGCCGACAGCGGAAGAAGGAACAAGATTATTCTTGTCGTCAAAAATACGCAAAGAAAAAAAAAGTCAGAAGACCAAAGTCGGAGCTAAATTGTTCGAAATCAAATTGTGCGACTACAAAAAAAACAAGTTCAATTTCAGTTTTTTTTCCTTCGAACTCCATTCTTTTATCATCACCGCCAATTTTTTACGGCTGCTCTGTTGGAGTAAAAGACATTGGAAGAAAAATATGTTTTTATCCTAGACCGGAGAATACCAGTGTTTTATTCCCCCGTAAATGTTACACATGTTATCTGACAAATCCCTATTTGTTTCTCCCAACTGTTATTGTTCCGTACATTGTTTTACACCACAATTTTGTTGAATAATTAACAAAACGTTTTCGCCGAAAACATTCAAGTGACCACAAAACTGGCTGAGAAATCTTTGATTTCACGGTTTGACAATTGTGTGTATTTTTAGGAATAAAAAAAACCTTTAACTTGATCACGAGAAGGTTCACCGGTTTTTTTGGGGGCTTTTCTCAACATTGTTCCCATTCATTTCGTATGTTTTGTTTTTCCCCGCAAGTGCTTGTGTTTTATTTTGGTTCACAAAGAAAGAAACGACATTCTCTTATCCGTGGAAACTTTGTGTGATATATGCTAATATTTTACCCCGACAAAAAAAATCTTTTTTTTTTTTGCGCCGCAATAAACGATTTGTTTTTGTGCTTTGGAAACACTTTCCAGTGTAATTTATTCCAGGAAATTCCCAATCTCTTCGAAGTGTTAAAAAAATATAAATTTATCTCTGGCAAAAAGAATATATTCGGGCTCCAGCTAGAGGATGATGTAGAATTGCAAGTCTCACATCTGGAACTTTTTTTTTCTTGGACGATGAAGGTTGGTAAAACTCATTTGTTGTATATTTGTTACATATTTCTCATTTGTCGTTTCTCTCCAACTCATTTGTTATATACATTTCCACGTAACAACATTGGAGTTTGTCTTATCCCAAAATTTTTTTCACCACAGAAATTTTTCCCCTTTTTCAATTAAGGAAATATTGCTTTTGGGTAATTAGTTATTTTTTTCTACCAAATGTTTTCCCCTTTGACAAGGGCAACTACACTCCTAATGACTGTTTTTCTTCCTCACATCCCAAAGTTGTTGTTAAAGATCTACGTGGCTGGTTTTTGTCACGTGTAAATTATACTTTGGTGTATGGTGGAGAGAGAAAAAAAATGGGAAAAGTTTTCCAACGGGAAAACATGAGCAGAGTGCAAAATCCATGGGATAACACGAAAGGATTCACAGGTAGGAAATTAGCCAGTGACTTTGAAAGGGAGGGAGAGAGGGAGAGAGAGATAGGGTGAGTGAGAATCCTTAACCAGATTATTGGGTGTTGCTACTAATGACATAAGTGCTTATTACACTGGTAATGTAATTACTGATAAATGCATTGGAAGGAGCGGGTTCAAATGCCTTCTGATCACACACACATAGCCCTTCTTCCCCTTTTGCAATCACATGTTCATTCTGTTGAGCAAGAGAATGAGAGAGCGAGATAGAAAGAGAGAGAGAGCGAGAGAGAGAGATCGCAGGCATTAACGTAATCTGATTCTGATCGTGTTTGTTGTGTTTGGGGGCGATGGGAACCCCTCATTTTCCCCGGCTCACTGGCTCAGAGCGCCCCATATATTCATAATCATCTTCTGCAACTCTTTCCTCCACCTCCAATGAAGAAAGAGCACCTCCAGTCTCTCCAGCAATTCTTCCATACACGTGTCTATCCAGTATGAAAAGTAGGCATTTTCTCTCTTTAATGCCGGAGCAGATTAGAGGGAAATACTTGGGTACTTAAACACAGTGGCGCTTAGCCTGTGACTGTTGATTATCTTTTGCAAGAAAGGCCTAACTACTATCTCTGATTGTTGGAAAGCAGAGAGAGAGAGAGAAGAGAGAGACTGCATGGAGAGTCATTTGGTGGGTCTCTTATTCTAGCCTCGTAAAAACTTCTTGAGAGAAAATTAACGTAACGTGATTTTATGGAGACACAGATGTGGAGATTCCAGGCCAAAAAACTGCATGGTCAAGAGCTGCATCAACCCTTTTTTTTCACGGGGGGAAAATATGCACGTGTCCTTTTTCCATCTATTATGCACCATTATAGTAGCAGCAGCAGCTATTTAGTCTCGGTAATAGTGAATGAAATTTTTTTTTGTTCCGTGTCATCATCATCACTATACCGTCTCTCTGTTCTCTCTCACTCGCTCTATCTCCGTTTCTCTGGTGCAAGGAGGCCTTTGAAAGTGGACAGCAAAATACAGAGTGAGAACAAATATTGCTTATGGGTAAAAAAAAAAAAAGAGTGGGGAAATGACGAGAAAATCGTGTGTGTCTGTGTGTTGGTAAAAGTTTTTGGGTTTTGTTGGGCATTAATGAGAGAAAGAGTTGCTCGTTACGGGTAAAAAGTTGGTGCGGGGTTTGGAAAGGGAAAGAGAGAGAGAGAGAGAGAAAACACATTGAAAGAGGGATGCATTCAGACTACATGGAATGCATGATAATCGTAATTGCAGAGTTGAGCGGCGGAGATGTAGGCCTAATGAAACTATAATAGTTTTCGTATGGTGGTCACATCAGCCTCGTTCTGGGAGGTATCCCCCTTAATAAGCATGTATATGTATACGCACTGTCTTGATCTAGTTACAAAATAATACATGGTATTAACATAGAAAAACCTTAATAGAATTTTTACATATGCTCCCTTCCTACCCCCTCTAATAATCCTTCTTCACCCAAAAGGGTTGCCAGCTCTTCTCTCTCTCTCCCGACCAGAGAGAGAGATAGAAAAAAAAGAGAAAAATACCCTATGTACCGCTTGGCTGGACCATTACACAATTGATTTATATGACTTGGAGGTTTTGTGTGTGTGAGAGAGGGGAAGATGATGGGGAGAGAGAGAGACAAAAAAAACGAAAAACTGTATTATATCTGTACTCCGTAATTTCAGAGTAAAAGGGACTGCATATGTATGGGATTGACATGAGGTCATATAACGGTGATAAGAGCAGAGCTTTGTGTGTGAGAGAGCTCCTTTGAAACAATGGAGGAATTCCGTCAAAGTGAGACTGATAGCGGTGGGTAATAGGAGTTTGCTTGGGGTCACCTCCAGGTCCTCCTCCCTGTACTTACACAGCCTGGCGCTCTCTCTATAGGCTGTCATTACCATGAGCTGAGGATACAAAGCCCACAAAGGGGGTAGTGGTGGTTTATTTTTAAATATTTAATGAACACAATTCTCTCAAGTCATTCACTGGGCCTCCTTATACACATCCACAAAAGCATTTTTAAAGGGAGCCTCTCCCCGCACGCTTTAAATGCGTCCATAACGTATGGATAGAGAGAGAAATAGAGAGGAAGAGAAAGAGATAGAGAGAGAAAGGAGAAACGGTAAGGAAAATTCAACTTGTTTGGACGTATATCAGATAATAGCAGAGGAGCTCCCTGTATGATTTTTTTTCGTTTTGACGTGAGAGACGTTTTGTCTGCGAAATTGAGAGAAAGAGACAGTAGCAGGGAGAGAGAGAAAGAGGCAAAGAGATTGAAGCTTGCCTCTCTGAACGTACTCATCTTGTGTGTATTCACGGCAGCTTTTGTTAAATCTGATACTAGTTAAGTATTTGCTGGAATACAAATAGCACGCTGGGACTTGGGGACTCTGTAAGAGAGAAATTTGAACGGTAAAGAAGATATAGAAGGGAGAATAGAGAGAGACAGAGAGCGAGAGACGGAGATGTACATTGTTGGTGCCTCGGAGACTTAGAGAGAATGTAATATTAAAGATGTGGTGTTTTGTATGCT
This sequence comes from Disparrhopalites patrizii, assembly GCA_034698585.1. Classification (NCBI taxonomy): domain Eukaryota; kingdom Metazoa; phylum Arthropoda; class Collembola; order Symphypleona; family Sminthuridae; genus Disparrhopalites; species Disparrhopalites patrizii. The sequence continues at coordinate 55,983 of JAQGBT010000313.1, forward strand.
GAGTCGTTACGGCAGCCATTGTTGTATACCTTTAGGCTACAAAGTTTTATTTGTTAGCAGTGGAGCAAGGGAGAGAGAGAGAAGAAACACGGTGGAATAGAGATAGAAAAAAAAGGAAAAGAAGGCTCGTTGAATTATTTCTTCTCTACTTCATCTCTCTCGTCTACTTCTCCCACTTCTTCATCTGAAAGAAAGGAAAAAAGAATTATCTGAAAACGCGTTTGTTTCATTTCAAGGGAGATTACCCAACTCCTTCCAACTTAATAAGGGACTTGTGTTTTTTAAATAAACTCCACTTGTTTACTTTGTCCAAAAAAAAAGGGAATGGGAAAAAAGTCAAGGAAGTTTATGGAGGAGAAAGAGATGGGATTTCACTGGAGGGGGAGGAGGAGGTGCTTTTTAACGCACTTTATACAATTTTTTCTTCTGAACATGGGCAAAAGGTGAAAAATAGGGAGTCTCTTTGAGATGAGGTGTACGTTAATGTGCCACTAATACATAAAACTAAAAGTAATTTTCACAGGGCAACTTTGACCAAATGTATAAATTATGTCATTGTTGCGTGAGAGGATCGTCTCAGGGGGAGAAGGAAAAAGAATGAAGGAAAAAAAATAACAATAACACAACCAAGGGATTCGTGACATGCAAGCGTCGAAGCCGTAAAAATACAAAACATTGACGCACTTCTTCGTCTGCGAGGACTCGGAAGGGAGAAAAATACATTCGTATATATATGCATGTGGATAGGATTTTTTCGCTCTCCCTTTCACTCTTTTTTCCCTCACTCTTCTCTCTACTATAAACCTTGTCCAAGCTCGTATTTGTTTGTAATGACAAACGCGTTTTTAGGACCGTGAAAAACCGGGAGAACCAGGACGTTCAGCAGAGGAAATGTGTGCGAGAGGAGCAATGTGTGTGTGTGTGTTTGGGCATAGTAGGCATTAAACTGGAAGGAAATGATATGGGAAAAGTGACGGTTTGCGTGTCTGATGATTTGCCATTGACTTTTGCTCATATAGCATCAAATGACAATGAATTCCATGGGAACGGAGAAGAAAGAGCAGGGCGAGGGAGGAATTACGGTCATGGAAGAGAGATATAGAGAGAAAGAGAGAGAGAGAAGACGAAGGAGAAAGGGAGAGAAAATTAAATCCAGCCGTTAAAGAACAGTAGCTTTTCCAGAGATTTAAAGGGGGAGGAAGATGAAAATTCTCTTTTTCCACGTGAGAGGTTTTGCGAGTAGTGAAAGTCAAAGTAGTTTTTAAGAGGATCCTCTCAAAGGTGATGAATGTCTGTCGAAACTGAACTCTTTTTTTTTCTCTCTCTCTCTCTCTGTCTGTCTCTTTCTCACTGTTCCCTTTCCCTCACTCTCTCCCTCTCCCACTCTCTTCGGGTGTCTAATTTAAATGCGTTAAAATCGCATAAAGAACTTTCGCATGACACATGAGATTCTTTTCTCCCCTAAAACTCACATTGTCGTCATGGTATCCTCCCTAGTTTTTCATTACTTTTTTATGTGTCCTCCTCTCCTCCTTAAAGCCTTCCTTCAAAGAATCCTTGTATACGTTTGCCCCCGCTATTACCACCCCGTTAAAATAACACCCGGAGTTCTCCCTCTCCACCTCATCCGGTTCTCCTCCAGGATTCCTATTTCAATACAACTGTAACTCCGTTTCCCCACCAAGTCTTTTGCAGTAGCTCCAAATGTGCTTTGGTTTCATTTCTTTGGTTCATTTCTTGGGTGGAATTCTGCGGAATTCTTGTTTCCTGTCCTTAAAAAGAAGGGAAAGTGTTCGGTGAAGGATTTTCTTCCGGAGTTTCTTGGGTGAAGGGGAAAAAAATGGGTAGTAATTGAAAGTGATCGGTGGAAATATGTAGAGCGGAGAGAGGAACGTAATTATGATTGCTGCCACGGTGAGTTGGTGAGACGTTCTCCATGGTACTTCCCATATAGAGCTTGAGCTTCCCCTTTTTTATCTTACCAAAAAGGAAAAAAATTGGTAGATATAGATATCTATATATAAGTATGAAACCTTCCCCCCAATTTTTCTCATCTTTCCTTTGACAAGTATCGGTTTTTTCATCAACTCCAATCCTTATGATACATAACGACAAGCGGAGAATGTGAACGAGCTTCCAAGGAGTTTCACCGCACACAAGCACCCTCTCTCCCCCTAAACCAACTCCTATTTCCAAGTTATCTAAGTAGATTATCATCCAAGTTTTTTTTTGTCAAAGAAAACGTCCCAAGTAACCGCTACCACATACACTTTCCATGCTTTCCTCACATTTGTTCGTTTATTCCCCTCCCGAACACGCTCTCGGTGTCGGAGAGGGAAAAAAACAAAAGATGAAAATGTCTTGGTGCTTGTCTATTTTTGGGGGAAGAGTAGATACGAAAGGGTGTCAGACTTTTCTCCTTTCCTTCCTCTGTGTGTAGGAGAGAGAGAGAAAATCTTCGGAAATATATTTTCTTTCTTCATTTAACACTTGGATAGGTAGGGAGAGGCAGAGGGAGGAAGAATAACGGAAAGTTATGAGATAGGAAGGAGAGAGAGACATGGAAAGATGGAGAAGTGTGAAGGAAAGTGTGTGCAAAAGGTATTTCCCCACCGACATACATATCCCTCTATCCTCTCACTTTCGCTCTCTCCCGTGAAAAGGGGAAAAAAATAGTGAGGGAAAAAAGAAAATCCGGTGAAATTGCTTTCTTGGCACATAATTACACCGTGTGTAATGAATTGTAATGCATTTCGAAATGGAAAAAAAGATTATTTCATTTCCCCTCCCCCCACAAAAATGTTTTCACCACCACCTCCAAATGACTTTCCCATGACCTTGGCTAAAAGGGAAATGGAGGTAGGGGGAGTCAGATATTTTCTGCAAAGAGAAAGATGAATAGGGAAAAGGGAGAAAATTAAATTTGCAAATTTTATCACCGGGACCCGGAATGGAATAAAACTTCTCTCTTTCACTCCTTTTTCTTCTCCAGTGAGCTTTTTTTTTCTCGTACACACTTGTAGATGTTTTTCTCCAGGGTTGTGTGTTGCTTTTGGGTGGTTGGTGGTGGTGGGAAGGAGGTCGGAAGGAAGCAGGTGGGGCATGAAAGAGGAGCTCATCAGCTGGAGTGCATGGCAATGGGAATCACTCTCTCTCTCGCTCTCTTTCTCTCCCGCTCTCTTTCTCTCTCTCTCTCTCTCTCTCTCTCTCTCTTTCTCTTTCTC
>JAQGBT010000314.1:0-59068 GCA_034698585.1 Disparrhopalites patrizii
GAGTACCTGAAAAATTGTAATTGTATGCTTAAAATAAACCCAGATGTACGCAAATTTGGCGCTGTATCACGCAGTATATCCGCAATTACCACCAGCATTAACGATTTATCCGCAATATACTCCTGTGTACTTCGTGAGGGATACTAAACGTGCATCGATACCCAAAGTTGTGCCGTAAAAGAGTCGATTTTTATACTTTAAGGTATTGTCGTATCTACCGATAAATTTGCAGAATATGTGTTGTACGCAGCGCTACATAGAAATAGACATTTCGTAATTTCTGTGTAACATTTTGAACCGATAAACTGCAAAACTTGTTGAAATTCAAGTCACCCAAATGTTGGCAATGGTCACAGCAAAATTGTCGAATGGTCACCCTGGTGACCAAAGTCACCAGTTTGCTCACCGCTGGTCTATATTATACATGATACACATGGGAATTGTCCCAAAAGATCCTATTATTGCAGGTATACTCCTACCTAAAAAATATCGGTCCATTCCTCATTGTTATCCCACCGAACCAGAATTGCTCTGCGCATCCTCATAACACTCCTCCCGCATCAAATTAACCCTACCGAACTACTAACAAAGCCGGATCTGCGTCAGAATGGATGGTAAAATTACCGGAAATGCCGGGATGCAGCTAACGGCCACATATCCCGCGCACTTTCAGCCCCCTTATAAAACCGGTGGGAGAAAGGCCTAATGAAAAGCGCCTATATCCCCCGCCTAACCAGCATCTGGTTTCCCGTCACAATTTCAGCACTAAAAAATCCATTTCCAGCGCTAATACTCCACTACATAAAACAGTTATACCTTGTAATTGCTGATCAAGACCATCCACCGCGCCAAATGCGCTCCTTATCTCCGGTCTTACATCAACACTGGGCTCCAGACACGTTCTAAAAACTTAACTGGACACTACCACTTACCAGCAGTTTGGTTCAAAGAATCCTTCCAGTTCTACGCACCAAAAAAAAAATAGCGCAAAATAACTTGTGATTCCTTGACTCACGCGCACAGACGCCTATGGCGCTAGTACGTCCACATGTACTGGTACGCATGAGTTCTAAAACAACGGAAACTAACCAAGGTAAAATTCTAAAAATTCTAAACAATTGCTAAAAAAATCGGTGAGATTTTCTTTCTGTGATAGTGATAAATACAGTTTTGACGTCGGACTTTTTAGTTACTGCGCTTTTCTTTGGGGGGGGGAATCGAAGGGAAGAATCGATGGTGGCGCCACGGAGCGGATACGGCTCCATTTGCTCTTCCAAAGTAGAAAAGGGAGCTTGTGTGGAGAAGCTCATTCTCCCACATTGTAACTCCCTGCCTATGTTAATACATATACTCACGGGCAAGAGGAGAGTCCGAGGAGTTGAGCAGTTTTGTAGAAGACTCTACAGAGTCTCAGTGCGGAGACGTGAAATAGAGAAGAGAGAGAGACAAGGTTGAGGAGGAGGATGAGAGAGAAAAGAGAGGATTCGAGAGAAGGAGAGGAAGGTTGCCAATTATTGATCGTGCGCAGTGCGAGAAATCGAAGTTGAAATTTAGGACTGACTTGCCACTCTGCCACTTGGCCACTTGTACACTTCCTGCTCTTGTCTCTTCTGGCTCTTTGTAATATTTTCGTCCCTCGGATCCTTCTTCTCTCTCTTTCTCCCTTTTATCCATCTGCCCCCTTTTTTTTTCTCTCTCTCTCTCACTCTCCCAATGAGAAAATCTCTTTTCTCTCTCTCTCTCTCCTTTTGCCATCCAGGAGAATTTTTGAAGTCGACTATGGATTTGGGAGGGTGTGGGACTGGAAGGGAGAGTTGGAGTTAGGATTTTCTCTTTGCCCTACTACTACGACTACTACTACTCAGTATATATACATATAAATATAATTTGATCAGTTGAACGAGTATTTTTTTAGACAGAGAGAGAGAGAGAAAGACAAGAGAATCAAAACATTTGAAAGGAGAGACGAGAGACGTCTTTTTACAACACACTCCGTTGACATTTGTCCAAATCATTTGCCAACCCCAACTAAATTGTCGAGTATGAAGAGTTGATTGGAAGGGGATAACAATAATCACTCACATTTAAAAGTGCCAGGCCTTTCTGAAATGCACTTGAGATAATAAACCTGTATACCAAAAACCACAGAATCTATACGGATTTGTCATTTGTCATTCCTCTTCTTTCCATAAAAATAATATATACCTATATATTAAAATATATTATAATTGTAGTCACTTTCATTTGCTCAGGCTCTTTTAACGGAGCTGTCTTCTAAAGCAATAGCAGAACGGGGTTTGAAAGCCATCCGACGGGAGTGGAACGGTTCATAGGAGTAATTATCCAGGGGTTATATTAAAAATAACACCTATCTGAAGGTTGACGGCAACTCAACGCTTGTCAATTTGTGAAGTGGCTGGTGTATAACATAAAAAAAAGTGTACTGACGGTGGAAGTTATTTGGGGTGTTCATTGAAAGTCATAATTGGAAACTTACTTCAAACATCCTCGTTTTGATGGTGGGGGAAGCCTTGTAATCAAGAAGAGGCGCTCAGGTAAGAACTATCATTTCAAATGAGTCATAAACTGTATAGTTTATCAGTTACCACAATCCTGTGTGACTCGTTATCGTGATTCACCAATTTTTGAACACTTTGTAATTTTCTCAGTCTCATCTCATATTTTTGCTTTCAGTTACAGAAATCCTGATCGACGCTGAGCGCGAGCGTTGAGAATGGCGTCAAGTACAGCCATGGAACAACTAATTCCTATAGTTAATAAGCTGCAAGATGCTTTCACCCAACTGGGTGTTAGCATGCAGTTGGGTAAGAAATTTTTCTTGAGTTTATTTATATTTTTTACTTTCGAGAAAATGATCGATGAAAGGGCTTTGTCTGACTCCTCCAGTTAGGATTGGTGATGTGACTCATTCATTATTCATGCATGTGCTTGGGATGAACAGGTGAATATTTGTTATATACAATTTTTCTTGATTTTAGACCTCCCTCAAATTGCGGTCGTGGGTGGACAATCTGCAGGAAAATCTTCTGTCTTAGAAAATTTTGTTGGGAGGTAATTGACAATTACTACTCGTATTCACCATTTTCTTCCAATTTTGAATAACTACCATATAATGTTGTTTGCCAATTCAACACTGCTTCGACTGATAATGTGTCTGGTGTATTTCAGAGATTTCTTACCGCGTGGATCGGGAATCGTTACCAGAAGGCCCTTAATTTTACAATTAATCAATTCTGCCGTAGAATGGGGGGAGTTTCTTCATTGCAAGGGGAAGAAGTTCACAAACTTTGACGAAATTCGAATGGAAATCGAAGCAGAAACAGATCGAATAACGGGATCTAATAAAGGAATTTCCAATTTACCGATTAATCTCCGCGTTTACTCACCGCATGTTCTCAATATAACCTTAATTGATTTACCCGGTAAGTTCAGTTTTTCATCACCCCAACCAAAGTTTACTACATCCTGCCTGACCCCATTTCCTGCAAAATTTTTGTTGGATGTCCGTATGTAAGCACATAATGAATCTCCATTAAAGTCCAGGTCAACAAGCGGGGTTTCGCCGACTCTGCAAGCTAAGCGATTTACTCGTATATATTCGTCAAAATAGGTGGAGACCGTTTTAAACATATATAAATGCGGTAGGATATGTGAGTTATGGCGTTAAGGTTTTGGCTGCTAAATTGAAATATTGAAAAAAGATTTTGTCACTAGACGGTCGGTGTACCCTTAACTGTGGTTGTTACGTGCAATAACCAAATACGAGGGCATTGAAAGTGATAGTCGCATTAAATCACAATTAAAATTAAGTTTGATTAAGGCATAAACTATTTGATAGTGATAATGAGAAACACCATCATCATGGAATGGTGTTTAGACCTGCATCAACTTCAGTGTGAGGCCAAGTTAGTCAAATTTGTGAATTATTATTTTCTAGAGTTAGCCTGTGTATATTACAGTTTTAATAGTATGTCCGTAAGTTTTTTATTATGATTATCAAATAGTTATAATATCCTTCTTACAGTTGAAATATGTAGAGAAACTGGCGACAAACGAAACAAAGTGTTCTAAATGAAAATGGCAAAAGTCCCCTTGTGAATCCCCTTGTGACTTATTTACGCGTTAAAGCTCAGTACCAAATTTCTATTTATTGAAGGACCCGCAAGATTGTATCGATTAATCAGTTTCTGTACCAGTACAACGTGAACTGTGTAAATAGAAATAGGCAACAATGAACTGGCAGCAAATAACGTTAACGAGTACTTTATTCGTATATCACTAATGCATATAATAATTTGTGTTGCAGTTCTTGGAAGGTTCGTAGAAGAATCAGTGAAGGAACTCTATGAATGTTTTTAAATACACATTCTAAATTGGCTAATTGTCTGAAGCGTTTTTAGGGTATAATTTAGGTGTGAAAAAGTAAGCTAGGAGATCGACAACTTTAGACTTCCTACAACATTTCTTGAAATTCTTAATCGTATATCAAGGTCAAGGTGTAAGTTCAACTTTTCATTTAGATTGAAACTCCAATCCACTGCGAATAGTTGAGTTGGCCCACAGCACTCAACCCCACTTCATTTTTTCACGGTTTTGACTTGTTTTTTGATACAAAGAAAAACTGTGAGGGAAACGTGTTCCTAGGATTCATTGACCGATTCAGGCTAATCAGTGTCACAATTCTGAGAATAATTATGTTCAGTTGTTAGAGATGCTTTGTAATAATTCCTCACGTGTTTGTTACTTATTCCGACAGGATTGACGAGAGTCCCGATCGGTGATCAACCGGCAGATATAGAACAGCAGATCCGAGAAATGATATTCCAGTTCATTGCAAAAGAAACTTGCTTGATTCTGGCAGTAACACCAGCCAATTCCGATTTAGCTACTTCTGATGCTCTAATGTTGGCAAAGCAAGTGGACCATGATGGTCTCCGAACTATTGGCGTAATCACGAAGCTTGACCTTATGGATGAAGGAACGGACGCTCGTGAGATTTTAGAGAATAAACTAGTTCCTCTTCGCAGGGGTTATGTAGGCGTTGTAAATAGATCACAGAAAGATATCGACGGTAAGCAGAATTCAAAAATAAGTGTTTCAATACTAGTAGTTGCCGTTCTTCAAAATTAAGTTGTACATGTATTTGTAGGCAGGAAAGATATAAAGGCTGCGATGGCCCATGAACGTAAATTTTTTCTAAGCCATCCGTCTTACCGTCATATGGCGGATCGTCTTGGAACTCCGTACCTGCAACGCGTTTTAAATCAACAATTGACGAATCATATTCGTGATTGCTTACCCGCTCTCCGCGAAAAAATGCAGAGACAAATGATGGCCCTGGAAAAAGACGTAGAGCAATACAAATATTTTCGACCTGATGATCCTGCCGTAAAAACTAAAGCTATGCTTCAGTAAGTTAACTGTCATTTCCAAGGCAAAAGAAAAGGATGAAAAGAAGTGGCTAAAATGGTTAAGCTTTTTTATAGAATGATTCAACAACTTCAGTCCGATTTTGAACGAACTATTGAGGGCTCAGGCTCAGCTTTAATCAATACAAATGAATTGTCCGGCGGTGCAAAAATCAATCGGCTTTTCCATGAGCGATTTCCTTTTGAGATAGTCAAGATGGAGTTTGACGAGAAAGAACTCAGGCGAGAGATTGCATTTGCTATTCGTAATATCCACGGTATTCGTGTTGGTCTGTTTACACCGGATATGGCTTTTGAAGCTATTGTGAAAAAGCAAATCAGTCGATTGAAAGAACCGAGTATTAAGTGTGTTGACTTAGTTGTCAACGAATTGTCTAATGTCGTTCGCATTTGCGCAGAAAAGGTAACACTATTCAATTTGTTCATGATTTTTTATTGCACGACACATTGCCAGTTTTGGTAACAAGTAAATATACTTATTTTTGTAGATGAATCGCTATCCACGATTGCGAGAAGAAACCGAACGAATAATTGCAAATTTTATTCGTGAGAGAGAGCAAATGTGCAAAAATCAGTTACTACTCGTAGTTGACTGCGAATTAGCGTATATGAATACAAACCACGAAGATTTCATTGGATTTGCCAAGTAAGTTCATTAACATTTGATTATTTATTACTATTACTACTGGGTTTATTGTTCCTTTTCATGAATACACAGACAAGTCGCAACACAGATCAGGAGGTGAGATAGATTTGGTGTATACTACTACTCTCTGAAAATACCAGGAACTTATCAATTTCTGAATTTAAGAACAAGCATTGAAGCGGTGTACGTAACTTGAGGTGGTTCTCTTACCAAAACTTTATTTTTAGTGCGCAGCAATCGTCGGAAAATGCTTCAAAGGCGGGGCGAAAATTAGGAAACCAAGTTATTCGCAAAGGCTACATGTGTATCCACAACCTAGGTATAATGAAAGGAGGATCGAAAGATTACTGGTTCGTTCTTACATCAGAAAACGTATCGTGGTACAAGGATGAGGAAGAGAGAGACAAGAAATATATGTTGCAGCTTGATGGTCTTAAACTGCGGGATATGGAAAGCGGGTTCATGTCCAGGCGGCACACGTTTGCGTTATTCAATCCCGAAGGTCGAAACGTATATAAGGTACTAGTTTGTCTTATTTTTTTTAACACTCATTAGGTGAAGAGTTGGCCAGCTGGCCGTTTATACTTGCGCGAAAGGTTAGCACGAAGTAACTGGCTATTATTAGATTCTTAGATAGTTAACTGCGTTACGTATTTAAATTAAGTAATTAATATGATTATGACGTCCTAATCTTTCCGCTTTACTTGTTGACTTGATTACGTAAGTTATTACATTATGTTGTTCGCACTCTGTCACTTTCTCCTACGACTTTCTCCAATTATGCGGACTGGTTTTGCGGCATCTTTCATTTCGTTTCTGAATGCAGACCGCAGAAATTTTCCGTGGCATTTTACATTTCCAGTGTCATCATATATACTCTAAAATTTTTGTTCATCATCATTTTGACTACAAATTTCCAACTCTGAAAATTTGAACTTATACTTATATCTACTAAGCATTCACTTGTGAAAGCTCACCCTTCTTTTAATCTGCTTTCTGTGGAATCATAGAATTTCAATTGGCTTAAAAAAAATTAAAGCGTTATTGAATCAATGAGCAACAATGAAAACAATGTTTTAGTTTTACTTTTATTCCTTGGAATTATTAGCATCGATTTACTAAATGTTAAAACAGTGTAAAACAATTCGATTACTTAAATGATAAAGAAACAACTTTCTAACTTATAGAAATTGACCAAGTTTTAACATTCATTCAGGTATCTCAAAGCCAAAATAAGTTAATGAGACCATTTTTAAGCACATTCCGTGCTCTCTTACATAAACGTAAATGAAATGACGCGGAAACTAAGTTAAAAATGGAATGTTTCGACATGTGCAGGAAGGAAATACATGGCATGGCGGATATTTCACCTACTTTCATTTCTCAAAGCTAGTTCACAATGTGTTACCGCTTCACTCTCTTTTATTGCACACCACCCACACCGTATTTGATCTGATCGGTTTACTCTGAACCGTTACCATCATTGCCGATCTTCCGAGCTATGTTTGTCGGAATTTTCTGGTATCTGGATAGGTTGGAGAAAGTTTTGAGATGGGTTTTTTTAGTTGTTTTTGTACATGCAACATCTCTCAAGTTGAATTCAAAATAAAAGTACCTTGAAATACGCACACAGCCTTCAACACTAGCGCTGACAGGATTGTTTTAATTTGCGTTGGTACTAATTTCCAGGACTACAAACAGCTGGAATTGTCATGCGAAACTCAGGATGAGGTTGATTCATGGAAGGCTTCTTTCCTTCGGGCTGGAGTTTATCCTGAGAAGCAGTCAGAAGCTAGTGCTAATGGGGATGACACTTCGGTGTCGGACACATCTTCTTCACTTGATCCACAGGTAATTTCATTTCTGTTGTGAAATACCAGACATTTTGTATGCATACTGATGTACACGGTTTTATTTATAGTTGGAGCGTCAAGTCGAAACTATTCGTAATCTGGTTGACTCCTACATGAAAATAGTAACAAAGACTTGCAGGGATCTTGTTCCAAAAACGATTATGTACATGATCATCAACCAAAGCAAAGACTTTATCAACTCAGAGCTTCTAGCTCATCTCTATGCCAGTGGTGACCAGGTAACATTTCGTAACACGTTTATACAAGTTTTACTAATTGTAAGAATTGTGGATGTACTAATTCCGTGTGTACGGTGATGGTAGGCAAGCATGATGGAAGAAAGCGCAGAAGAGGAAATCAAGCGTGAAGAAACTATGAGAATGTACCACGCATGCAAAGAAGCTCTTCGCATTATTGGTGACGTGTCAATGGCTACAGTTTCAACACCAATGCCTCCTCCTGTCAGAGACTCTGGACCTTCGCCTTGGCTCGGTTCCAACGAACAACCGAGGTAATATTCGCATATCAGTTTAAAAACGGCTGTTTATACATGAGCCATTTTGCAGTTATGTTTTTGTTGGCTCTGTTTTTATTGCATTTATTAGATCAAGCCTATTAATTATTTGTAATCCGCAACTTTTCGTTAGAAGTATCAGCTTGCATTACTTTCTTTAGCTTGAATTCTCAGCAGCTGTTTGCAGTTGTGAGTAATACAGCCAGTACTTTATTCATTTAAACTTAATTAGTATCTATGATACAACGGGTAATTGAATTACTTGTTTGAAAATCGCTACACTGTAGCCAAGACCAAATATATGCCGGTTACTTGTAAATATATTGTGGAGGAATCACGGACACATTAGAGCAACAAACATTTTCTTGACGCGTAATAATAACTGTAGTGATAAATTCGTCATGCCGATTAAAAAATTTACAATTGACACCAATGCGGGCGTTACTGACTACAAAAAACTTGCGATTGTAGAGCAAATTGTATTAATACATATTAAATTAATAACAAACTTGTGTTTATTCCTTTCGTTTACTTCTAGAAATTGCGGTTTGTTTTTATATGATAGATAAACTTATTTGGACTTTGTTGTTTTTTATTTCAATGGATGTCGTTGACTCTTCTGATGTCGTTTCCACCATCGAATTCTTGTGTTCAATGGATGTGTATCGATTATCGATACCACATGGATGCTAATGTGCATGTTGTAACACATGCTATCTGTGTGGCTAAATCTGGTGAAAATGCGACCATGAACGTTGCAAAGCAGATCACAAAGCTTTTCAAACAAGAGTTCGAAAAAGCCCTCTGAATTAAGAAATTGTGGTAGTAGTGGAAATGGTTTTCTTCCTCCAAGGGTGAGTCCACCAAGTCCGGGACCAGGAGGACCGAGGCGGCCAGGACCTCAGCCACCACCAAATGCAGCTCAGCAAGGGGGCGGCGGACGAGCGCCTCCTCCCGTACCAGCAGGAGGTGGCAGACCTGCTCCAGCAATACCAAACAGACCTGGAGGTGGAGCACCCCCTCAGCCTCCTGGCAAAGCACCTGGCGGCGGCTTACCTGCACCTCTCATTCCTTCGTAAGTTTAATTTTATTTGACTAATTTTGTTTAGCTATAGTGATATAGTGTTTCAGGTAAAACGAATGGAAACTATTGTGCGTTATTGCAATAGGGCAGATTGTAGTATACAAGAGGGTATAAGGGTGATTGAATATTCCTGATAACTTTACCCTAAAAAGTTAGAAGTGAGAAAAAAGAAGATTTGGCAACGCGTTTTATATTAAAAATTAATGTCAGTATATATCAGTATTAAGTTTTACTAGAAAAAACAACTTGGAGAAATCTGCACGCCAAAATTAAGTGTTGACCTGATTAAAAAGCTTCTAATAAGAGTTAACCAAATCATGTTGTTCTCTTGCCTCACTAATCTTTAAGATAAAGGTATTAAATTTCTTACAGATCATCCCTATATCCTGTGAATACAATCAGTACAATGTACCCCATTGCAATGACACAATTTGTTAGCTCGCATTAACTTTTAAACGGGTGTGTGGTGCGATTATCCGAAGCCAATACTGCAGTTCTAACGCCCGTTCCAAGTAGCTCATTTTTCGGCATTTTATGCAAACCATCTTGTAGTGGTGGGTTTGTAAGTTATGAGTTCTACCTTAAATATTTCCTCTCCGTGACTTACCTTTTACCAAAAATGTTAGTCTAGTTTTTTGTAAATGAATTCCAACCTGCATATACGCGAAAAAGCCTGAATTCAATTCACCCAAGTTTAAACGTCAAGTTCATCCAGATTCCAGACTTTATTATCTCTCCCAGCATTTTCCCTTTCAAAGTCTATTTGGAGCATTTATTTGAACTAGTCGTAAGATGCAGTTAAAGTTTCCATGTTCTATGATATGGTCTTCGTCTAATAAATTCAGACACTGTGTAAGAGGTAATAAAGCTGAGCTATTCGTATCATATTTGTTACAGGGGTGTGTTATGTTTGGCTTTAGACTTTCTGGTTTTAATAAAACTTTCTGCTTTCGAATAGCTAATTTCAATACATCTTCAGCTCCAGCTTTAAGCATTCACCGAGGGTGTTGGTGTTACACGAAATACGTGCAAATATTAAATACTACTTTCTGCTACTCAATCTGCGTCTACGTTTTCTGGGAATTTGTGTTTTTGCAATTAATGGTTTTGGACATTTTCTTTTGTTTCGTTTTTCGCCCTATACTAGTGGTACATTATATCTTTTCCGTTAATTTTCTACTGTTTAATACTTCTTTTCACGTTTGCGTAAGAGAGCGGTCGGTAGTCTATAATGGGATATAAAAGATAACCAGTTAATTTGTATCCAATAAGTAGTTTCAGTTTGGTTTTGCATGTTCATTACTTCAGCTCCCTTTAAGCGCAAAGCTACAAGGTAGCTGATATTTCTTTTTGGGTGGTTGGGACACGGCTCGGTTAGCTAGCCAATACACTATTATTTTTTCTGGAATAGCGGATTTTTGTTCGTTTGTACTTTTCCTTATTTCTATCTATATTAAATTTCGAACGGTCATTTTCATTTAAACAGTTTAAGTTTCAAACGTTTGAACATTTTCCTCTTTTTAACGCTGGTTTTAAGTTAATTATTCATAAATTAATAATTTTTCTTATGTATTGAGTATTGGGAACTAGGCTGCAATGTGAGTTGTGTAAATAAAGGAGAAATTTTAAAAGTATGATTGTATCTATGTGTTTGATAATTTCCAGCTGAAGTAAAAAGTCATTGTTATTACTATTATAGAATATGGATAAGGTATGTAGTACAAATTTTTATTTTGTTTTTTGTTTTGTTTTTGAAATTGTGCAGACGGGGGGCGGTACAAGCCGCAGCGAATATAGTTGGGTCTCTGCCCCCTCAAGTGCAGAAACAAATGGCTACCGCCGCTCTCAACCACCTCCTTACCAAAAAATAAAAAAAATCGTGAAAAGTCAATCCTTCATGAGAATGATGATTCAAATTTCAAATACAAATAATAATTTACTACATTCATGATGAGAATAGTTACAATACAAATCGTTGAAATTCCGTAGACCAAACAAGAAGAAATGAAGGAAGAATGAGAGAGAGAGGAAGAAACTGGCAGCCGTAGTATCTTCAGATCGTGCAAAGTGCAGTTATTCAGCATTCATTTTTATTTCGATGGCACTGTTTATTTATTGAACTTGTAAATCACATTCCTTATGTGCCACATCGAACATGTGTGTATAACGTATTCTTAGAAACTTTCTCGGAAATCTAGAACGTCTCACGTTTTTGTGTTTGTGAAAACGAGATACGATTTCGATGCTATTGAACCACGGAAACGAAACAAAAGAAAACTACATTAGCTTCTTTGTCCTTCGCTTCAACTGCTACTCTTATTCAACAATTATTCTCCGATCACTTCATGCCAACTAACTGTTATTAATTAACTTAAATCTAACAAATTTGTTATTTTAAAGGTTTATTTATTTATTAAGTCATTTAACATTTAAGCAAAGCGTATTTGTTATTTTGAAGGGTTATTTATTTACCATGTCATTTAGTCGTAGAGTAGAAATGATCTGTCTAATGGTTCTCGAATGTATTGTATACAAAATTGGTATAATTAATTAATATCAATTTTTTTAAATGTTAGTCGAATGCCAACAATTTCAACCTGTGTTGTGCTTGCCCCTGTTTTAGTATCGGGTGAAGAAAAGGTATCTCCTTTGTTGGAAACAAATCAAGCAATTGCTGCTGTTTGTAAATATAAGGCTACACATCTAGTCTTTAATCTAATATTGTGTAAGCTTTAAGTAAATATTATAGCAGCAATTCGACAAGTTTTTGTAAACATCATTTTCCTGATATAGGGTGCCAAGAAACATTTTATCCCCTTCTGCATCTTCGTTCCCGCAAAGGTGCAGATATGTAATATGTATTCTGTACATAATTTTGTTTGCGGTTCTATACAAGTTTTTTGAAAGTGATCCAACCAAGATTTGCCAAGTTATGGCAGTTCTTCTTGGCAAAGTTAAAAAATCGCAAGTTTTTGACTCTACTCTCTAGTGACAAAAATAAATTTATCGAAGTTGTTTCTAACGTCAAATTAAATGGCGAGTTTCGTAAAAACATTCCTCAATGGTTTTTATTGCGATAAAATTAAATGTGGAATTCTGGTAAATGCTTCAAAAGGGTTCACATGAAACATTTCTTTTACTGCGCTGCTCTCAAGGACTGCAACGCCCACAAAAGCATTCCAGTTTTTTAGGTTCTCGAGTTGCAAAAACGAATTCCAAACAATATTAGAATAATTTTGGAGCAGTTTAAAACTTTCCCTATTCCTGTCAACATCCATAGTCCTTATCTCCTTATAGCTTAAAATTAGACCTTAAAATGAAAATAACAAATTGCACCAAAAAATTCTTGAAAAACTAGCATTCTAAATGTGTCCAAAAATTTTTTTTCTTAATTACCGAAAGATTAATTAAGTTTCAAAGTTACCGTTTGTTTACAAATGATTACGTACTGTTCCCGTTTTGTGCGGTTGGGGAAACAGATAGAGAGGGATGGGTAAAATGTTTCTTGATACCTGTACGTACAATATTTTCTAATTCATTCAGTATTTGTTTGATCCAGGTTAACTGCATTCCATTTCCATTACGAAGCACAAGAATATTTTCTAGTTATAGAAAGTTTGTGCATTTGTGTTTAGGAAGTAGGAGTAAGAATGTCACTCTTGGTTAACAGTTAACTTATAACAGCATTTTTGCAAGTTAAAACTATTTCTGTTTAATTACATTGCATGTCTTAAGGTTTAATTCCAAGTAAATACTTAATCTTAATGGGTATTTTATGCTATGAAACCGCAGTTACAATTCAGTCGACCAACCTTGAATGAAAGTTCTAACAAACGTTCGACACCGGCAATGTCTCGTAATTTATTTTCGGTAGTTTAACTGTATTTGTGATTATGATTGATTGAAGAGTAGGGTTGATGTAAAAACCATCGCGTGAACAGGCGCTATCAGGCAACCACCACCATACGTGTGTGGTTGAGAAGCTTTTTGTTGTTCGCCAGATTAAATCGTATACGGCAATCTGGTGAAATCGGCTTTTTTCGATTTTTTATTAATATTATTTTCGTGAAAGTGCATAAAAGTTACCAGTTACCGGTGTGGAATTAGTAGTTGTTTCGAATTAGGTTTTTCTCAAATGCAAATATTTACAGATGCAAAGAAAAATTATTTGTCCGTATAATCATGCACAAATTTCCCGTTAGAATACTCGAATATATCAACTGTATATTCGTTGTAATGAGCATGCTTAGGTATGTCTATTGGATGTTTTCAACGTGTTTTGATTTTCATTAATTGTAACTACTAGCGAAGGCCTTTGCTCATCTTGAAGTTAAACATTACACACAGTCACAGTATGTAATCTATCAGTGATAATGAATGAGGGAGCCGTTACTGTCAGGAAACGTGAAGTAGAAGTGAGGAAGTTACTAAAGTGGAAATAGTAAAAGCTGAATTCATAGGTTTAAATTAAATTTATGTACATGTAAGGAAGCACTCACAAAGAGGTGTACTATATACACTACATAATATTACATAAATTAGGCTGGGAGAACATTACATATAAAAATCAAAGCAATACAAAGGTGCGTAAGATTTGGTGTGTAATACGCAGTGTCCGGGGAGCTTCGAGGTCTGTTACAAAGTTTCATATAAGACTTTGGATGGCAAGTTGATGCAAACCTTTCGGCAACTGTCGTTCCGAAAGGCTTCAAAGTATGCCCATAACAGCACCAAAGCCTCGAAATTACCAGATTGCGCTTATTGGTGACAAGCTGAAAAATCAGAAAGAGAGAAAGAGTACTATTTTAGGGGGACGTTTAAAATCACTAATCCAAGGCTTCCATTAAGTGCTTTGAATTTTATGAATGATATAATATTATATAAATAAATGTATTTCAACGCAACGCTACGTAGGTAGGTACTCGATTAGGTAAATAATACATAAATGCATACAAAATATTGTACCTACACATATTATAATTTATAAATAAGGTACTATACCATAAAAACTGGGATTTATATTCCACTTACTTACCCTTAGCACTTACAGAGTATCTTAATCCTTTATTCTGTTCTCTGTAAGATCTAAGAGTAATGAGTGGTATATGAGGTTATAAACTAGTGCATCGTCATTGGTTATGTATTCAAACAAATTACTTCAAAAAGTGCATTGTCGGTAGGTTCACCAGGTCGAAGGATAAAGTATTTTTGGCTAATTTAAATGTAATGATAAGGATCGTTGATTTCGTTTGTCTATGAATTCATGTAAATGACGGAATGACTGTAGTTTTAATGCACACCTTTTATCGAGAAGCACCATGTATTACACGAGGATATAAGATAGGCACCTCTGGACTTTTCTCATACCCGAAAAAGTCCAGATCGAAAAACTTTTTCCAGTTATTTTTTCTCTTTCTTCTGAAGAGACGAGGAACCCGCATATGTTGGTACTTCTCGCTATATTGATTATAGAAAGAAAGTTCATTTTTAGACTCGAGGTCAGTTAAAAGTAGCAGGTACTGCTCCTCCTTGCTAGATTGTTAATTGCAGTTAACCAGATAGCGATCAATGAATAAACGGTCGCTGCGGAGGCTGAGTTCATGCATTTTAGCTCATTAAAACATGTATTTATTTGTGGCAACCGACTCTTTTCTTCAGGTGTTTAGCAATCACTATAATAGACACCGAAGAAAAATTATTTGGTTTATGTGTTAAACATTAGGAAATAGTCACCAATTTTTTTTTTTTTCGGGGGGAAAGATCCTGTTAGTATAAATAAATGTACTACATGGTGCATGAAGTAGAGGTCTGCTGAGGACTACATTCTGTACATTTGTGTATCATACACCATATTCACGCTCAGATTAAAGGGGAATAGAAGAAGGCCGGAAAAATATTAATTATAAAACTTACTGTTCTTCTGTGAAAATGTATAAAATGTACCTAAAAACTCAACATTCGCGTTGAATACATGAATATGTCTATAAAAAAATAAGTGGAAATGAATAATATGATTATATTATATACATGCGTGTGCAAATGCGAATACAACATACAAGAATAGACATGGGAAAAAAAAATCTAGAGCAGTAGTAACGAAAAGTAGTAACGCAACGCAAATAAACTACTAACAATAATAATATTAATGCAAACTAGTGAAGACGAGAAAAAAAAGGAAATTTAGAATTGAAGGTAAAAAAAAAAAAATAGTCGTTCGGAGAATGACGTAGAGAATAAATAATTTAAAAAATTCAATAAAGCAAGGCATTATGATCGGACGAGGTGTGAAACTATAAAAAAACGCATTAGTAGAACAGAATTACTAGGAAATTTAGGCGTATATATAGTGCATGCATATAATATACACACGTTGCTAGTCACGGTACTGCTAAACATCCTGACTTGCGAGGTTCATGCCATCCTAAACTGCACATGTTTTACTGCCACATTTTTATTATTAACAATAATAATAATAAAAAGAAGAAGAAAGAATCCTTAGGTGTTACAGAGTGTCTTAAAAACCTTGATTCCGTTTTTTGACTGGAATATTTTGCCTTAATTCTATGAGGGGGAAATCTCCGGTTAGACTCGTCTATATGGGGGGAGACAGTGGGTAAAAAATTCCAATGGGAACAAAAGCCGCTGTCTCTTTATTGTTTATAAAGTGGTCGATCATTTTAGGTACGTGGACGTCCGGGATTATTATTAATTATTATTTAGAACCCCCCATAGCACCACAAACAAAACCTGCCAGGGCGGGTATTTAGTCCACTACGCTACAATGGCGAGCTCCAATTAAATGAATAATATTATTGGTATTTTATCATTATTATAACAAATGTTTGTGTCCTGCGAAGACTTTGTTGTGTATTGTCCTTTTGTAACGTGTCTGGTAGTTTTATGTAGATATTTCTTGTGTTTCTTGTTATTTTGTGATATGTGAAAAAGTGCAGATCCGATGAGATGGAATGAATCTTTAATTGTACTGTATGTTATATGTATCTTTAATTTGTCGGTTACATGTACCGGAGTCGTATAATTTTTTTTTTTTTTGCCGTCAGCAATGGACAACATGATTCGTAATGGGATTTGACCCCCCTTTTGTCCTCCTTTTGGCATATTATATCCTTTAATAAATACGTAGTGGGTACTAATTTTCCTAAAAAATATCAGGAAGTGATAGCTATAATATATTCAGAGTGAATAATCAGGGAAAAGGTAGCCCAAAAAAATGGTAGGCACAGAAAATGGATGCGTGGGAAAACTCATGGACTTTTGCAGATTTCTGGTCATATATACTCGCTGATAGTGGGAATTCCAGGAATGTGGGAAAACTTTGTGTTTTTCCAAGCACCTTATGTTAACGATCCCTAATTAGTTTTTTGCAAATCCGTTGTGATAACATCGTCGACTGAGTTCCATTTGACTTGGCTATTTCATATATGTATATATGTAAAAGTTCCAAATTCCTTTTCTTCTTGTGATGCATTCCGAATGAAGTGATTCATGCAAAAAAAAAAAAAGAAAAAACCATTTGTTGTCACATGTTTTTGAAGTGAGTATAGACTCAGGTTTATTTGTTTATTTATTAGTCAAATTAGCATATATTGATGTAATCTGGACACATGCAGATTTTGAAGTGCAGTGCACTGGTAAATGCTGAGCATGTACAGGTTCCGGTTTTTTGTCTTCGCATTAAGTACGAAAGTATTGTAGCTCGTGCGAAATAAAATGCCGTGGAAGATGTCAGGGAAAAAAAAAAATTTGTGCAGACGCGGCGAAGTACGACCACATATTATATTGTAGTAAATTTTGCAGGCGTTGATTTATTTAGTTTTCTCAAAAGCGCAGGCAGCCTATTGAAGCTACACTGCCCTGGAAAACAAAATTTAGAGAAAAAAATATAGAATGACGATTTTGTTCGTCCTCGTCCCTAGATCCTACTTCCAGGTTCTAGCCTAAATAATATCTTATATACAATCTCCAACAATGGAATTATGAACTAGTGACAAATACTGTTGATATTCATAAGTGTTGTCTTGTGCACAGTATACATTTACATATTGCAATATGTATTCATAAATGTTGTCTCTTAAATGTCCCTATTTTATGTCTGTATTTTTTAGTTTGAATGTTGCGCTGTTATATCTTCTATTATTTCCAAACTATAATGAACGCAAGTAATGTCACAGTTGCCGTGAATGGAAAGCAAAAAAAAATATGTCAATCGATATTTAGTTTGTTGTAAATTCTAAGACTTAGAACTATATAAAAATGAGAATCTCGTCAAGAAATCGCCTTAAGTAATAAACAAATTAACGAAACGGGCGGGTCTGTTCCTTTTTTCTCTCGCTAAAAAAATTACTATTGGCTAGTTCGCTGTTCAAACTTGCGCAAAGTTGTACGCCACAATTTATGCCAAATGCTGCAAGGGCCGGGAAGCCGGGATTACAAAAAAATGCTTTTTTTTTCATAATTGACACCAACTGAGGCGAACGCTTGGGGGATACTTTCTACTTCTTGAATGTAACTGCTTACATTTGGCTTCCTAACTAAATTAATTATCGCAGATTGCATTCCCCCATATGTTCTCGTTTTCTCTTCTCGCAAGCGCTTTTTTGAATGAATGGTGTAGTCTTCATGTAAGCCTTGGTGTCCTGGCAGCTATATTCTTTTGCTGTGGTGTCAACTTTGCAATTTAAAGCATATCACTGTACGTACGCTTTGATTTTTCCTTTACTAATAAAATTGGAAAGTTCATCTATAGATTGGCTCTGTCATCGGGTAGGAGAGAGGACCGGTTTACCCGCTGTATGTGGGCAGAGTTAGGGTACTCAATGCACGGGTAAAACATGTACACAGGCTGACCATGTAAATAATTGCCCAAAACTGGACCAACATTTCGAGGGTGAAGTACATAATTTGATTAGGAGTGCGTGGAGATGATCCAATTATGTACAAATTATTAAGAACGAAATCTGTCCGGTGTTAGACTCGTGTCTCTCATCAAGTCTCTCTTTTATCTTTCGTCTCTCCGTGTGACGACATCTTCTCCACTACCCACGAAGAAACGTTTATTTTTTGTACGCAAATATTCCGCAAAATATCTAGTTTTTCAAGTCTGATTTTCATGCAGCTCCATCCACTAAATGAATTTTGAAAAATCAGTTCTCGAGTCCATGACATTTTGTGCAAATTACGCTCGGTGGGGTCCGGGTTCCAGTTTCTATTAGGGCCCCATTTCGTTTTTTACGAATTGCACGCTGGACAATAAACAAAGTATTTATTTGGATATTTATTATTTGGATCATTTATGCTAGGGCTCAGGCACTTCTTGTTTGTGGTTTGACCCCTGACTACACTAACATTGCATGTCGAAAAGCCTGCACTTCATGGTTTTCGAATTGATGCTAATTAATTTTGTCCCTTCTGCATAAATGTATTGCACCATTCGCCAAGAAACGGCTTGTTTTTTTTGTCATTTAAAACCGTTTCAGGAACACCTGCACGATGTCCTGGGTTGCCGGTCTGTGACACCACACATCGATGACGATTTTGTCCGAAAGGCCAAAATCTTTTCATAAAAAAAGATAACGTGAAAAATTCGCATGATCATTTCCCTTTCATATTAGATCGGATTTATAGCAGCAATCGGATATAAGATGTTTCAGTTTTCAGTTGTTCACACCACATTTAAAATTACTGTCCAGGTAGGGTATTTATTCATGCACATACTTACAGAATGCTACCGCTTTAGGAAGTTTAGCTACATGGTAAGGTTTTTACCGGCTTATTCAACCGTCGTGTAAAATATATACTTAATTGTTTTTCAAACCTTATTTCTTTTCAACCATGGTGATTTGTTTTGCAGGCGAGCAACATTAAATCCAAATGCGAATGCCGTTCCTCCTCGAATTCCAGACCGGCCCTATGTACCTTCAAGGCCACAATATTAACATTTATAAGGAAATAAGACCAATAAGTAATACACAAAATACTAATATGTGATACGCATCTGATACAATGCGTTAACATTTTTAGTTTGGACGCTTGTCGGTGGATCTAAATTATTATACCAGACTTGCTCTTATAATATGAAATAATCCATTGATGAAGCATCCAACTGAATTTTAAAAAAATGCAACCGGATAAGTAAAAAAACGTCCTGCTTGCTTAAAACAATATAAAAGTTGTTACGTTAAATAAAAGCGCTGTTATTACCTATTTTTAAACAATGATGTCTAAACTCGTGATTCATGATTGTACCTTGTGTACACATTAAATAACTACTGTTGTCAATTTTAATGTTCGCATTTGTTGGATTACATACTTTGAAAAATGTGACCATGGAATGGGGGCAAGCGTGAAACATCATTGTTAGATGCAAAAGATCACATTCACATTTAAACTAACGAGATGGGCAGATGGGAGGTAAGTCCTTTGTACACAACACGCATCCGAGTAAACGTTTGTACCATCATTTAATATGTGTATTTAATATGCGTATTTCTACTAATTTCATAATCAGCGGTTAAATGACCTGCCTACAAGCACCGATACGGTGAAAGTAACTGTGATTTATATTCTAGTTTGAATGATTTTTTTGGGAAGTTATTTTGCAAAAATTAATTCTAAGCATGAAACTGAGCTTGAATTTGACGGTATTCTTTCTGTCAGTAATGCGTCAGTGTATTGTAGATCACACCTATTTTATTTACCATTAACACAGTAGGAATTCACAGCACAGGATGAATTTTCGCACAAGCCATTCTCCATGCTAAATAATGTACAACAATATGATGATGAAAAACTAAAGTTCGGCATTCTGAAATACTGGATTATGCGGAAAATAATACGAGTTCAACACAGAAAATCCTAAGTGATCCTACGGCTTCTTCAAGATCATGTTTATTTTTGCTGCTGTCTGCTGCCAGGATGCGGATCATATTACATAAAACATATACAACATAACAACATATGAGACGGAATCCATGTGGAATAGTCCCTTGAAAATGATCTTTGATTCCTGCATGTCTCCTTATTCTAAATAATCGCCCTTTCAAATAATCTCATGGCCAAGATCTTTACATAATGGACAACAGCAGGCTCCCAATAACTTTGATGGAATCCAGGAATCCCTCATAATAATGTGGTGTTTATGAACGAAGAAGCTACACCGAAATTCATTTAAGTCAGTAATTCCACTATCATGGAGTAAAAATATTTAATATTATTGTTCAATACGAGCATAAACTTTGATTAACAGACGTCCAATAAAAAAGACGGTTTTCTTAGACAAACTACACATTTACAGACAACTATTGGCATTTTAATCGCTTTTCTCATCTCTTGTAAGTACCTTGCTGATTGCAGTAAGTATATGTACTGACTTCATTATGTCATGAGAACAAATACAGTGGTTCTTATAATTACACAAAAGGTTTACAACTTTGCGAAAAAAAGTCAACCTAAGTGACACATACCCAGTCTCTTTACAATGTTTAGTAATAAAATTATAAGTAATTCATTTTTAGGGAAGTAAGGTTAATAATATGATGCAGATGCATACACAGGCCGAAGAAATTAAGAAATACTTTTCGATACCTGTAGAGAAGTTTTATGTGTATATTATATTTATATAGTAACGCAATTAATATACCAGCGCAAGTTTCACTTCCTCTTGCTACAAAAATTGGTTATCATCATACTTAGCGAATCACAAGAAACACAGGGGTGGTGCATAAGAGCTTCTTTTTTTATTTTGTTCGACATCCAAATCGAATAGAAAATGAACTCTTGTAAGCTCTTCTCTCTTCAATAAGGAAACGAGAACCAGAAGTCATTATCCATCTCCTTCAAAGTACAATACAATACCCAGTTCATCCAGATCATGAATTATTGAACCTTTTTCTGCTTCGTAAATTATTTATTCTGATTTTAATGAACGTGAACTCCATAGCTGGCCACATCATTTTACACTTCGGAACTAGCAGCTCATAAATTACACCATTACTAATTGCCCACTCCACAACACACAACCAGAAGAATCATTTACATATAGATTACACAGAATATCTGTTGTCGACGGCATTTCGTTCCACACAAAAATTGTGGAACAAGCACTCCATGCGCAGTCACTGAGGACTTCTTAAACATCCATCTTCTTGTTTCTACCCTTTAGGGAACTTGTTAGCCTCAAAAGAGAAATCAACGACACTAACCTATTCAAAGCAACTCCACCAAAGATCTTGTAGCAAATGCTTATACAGAAGAGTTTTATACGCAAAATGGCATTACAAAGCAGCAATTTATACGTACGTTTACTAGTCCGTTGGTAAAAAGCAGTATCTCCAGACTTCCATCCGTAGCGTAGACTATGACAGAGAACATAAAATGTTAGGTAGTACATCCGCTGTTAAACTGCATTCTAATCGACACGATTGAAGCTGCTGCCCACAAAATAATTGCACAATTATTTGATTACTGGATAATGAGTCTTACAACGTTCATACAGTGATGAAGGCATCAAACGCAAAAACTGGATTGGAAGGCTAACCTACAGCAAATCGAAGTAGAACAACTACAAATCTTTGAAATTGAACAGTCATTTGTTTCAATAGCATTTGTAATCTTATTACAAAAAACCCAAGGCATATGTATACTTCTGCCGTTTTATCTACATATCGCTCCAGTAATTCAGAAAAGAAAAATTAAAACTTTTCTATAAGTTTAGAAGAATTGTATCCAAGTAAAAGTAACACTCTAGCTACAAAACAAACTTGGTAATATTTAGATACAAATAATTGTATATAACTGTATACGTTATAAAGGTTTTTACTAGAAACAACATATAAATTTACAGGTAGAGATTTAGATTTAAATGATACCAAACAACCAGCATTTGCCATTCGTTCAATGGTTCAATATGATGCCAACGAAAAGCTGTGAAAGATAGCGCGATAAACTGGAACCAACAGCTACCATTAATTAATGGTGAAATTAAACTATTACTGCTGCCTAAGGCAAAGCTAACGATTGGTCGTCGCTACTCACAGTAACAGCAACGTTTTATAGGAACATAATGACTTGCAAATACTTCAAAAGCAACTGCAGCTTTCACACAAATTAGTCCCAGTAGAAACAATTTTACTACTAGTATTCGAGAATGTACTGCTTCCCTTCCCAAACAGCCTCGACAAACTAACTTCAGTAGTAAAACTAACAACTCGGCAACTGGAGCGCGAGCGAACAAAATAAATTATGTTTTGTAAGATGTATCCATGGGCGATGGCGATGGTGCAGATGCAGGACTCAAAACACCTTCATGCGGGCCAGGGCTAGGAGCTGGGCTTGTCATTGTGCTGTCACCTGGGGTTCGAGGTTCCTGACTTCGATCTATTGCTGAAAATCGTTATTTATTTACTATTATTAATTATTATCATAAGTTTTCCAAACTAGAAAACAAACGAACAATGTAAGGAATGCACAACCAAAATTTATCCGATTAGTAATGAAGACTTACAAGAAGGAGGAGCCGGTCTAGCAAATCTGTCCTTGCTGGAATGTCGGATAGGAGGAGAAGAAGCTGAAACATTATGAGGGAATGAACTGGAACCAGCACTTCCACTAGTAGTTGTGGTGACCAAAAGAGGTCCCGATCCTGTTGTCGGCGGTAACCAACCATGCCCATTACATAATTGGCATCGACTGACAGGACTGGGAGGGCTCATTATATCTCGTGTAACATTTCCTCCGCATGGTAAATGAAGACCTGTAAAAAATTAAAACTTCAGTCATTTATCATACGCCGACACTGGCGGGAGGTGCAGAAAATTCACTGCCAAAGTATCATACACGGCTGAGTTCCAGGACTCATGGGCCTTGAGCCTGAACCTGGAGAAGGCACAAAAGGTCCGGGGCTGGATCCCGGACGAGGGCGGATAGGTAATGACCCACCTATTCCTATTGCCGCTGTAGCTGAAGCACCTGGGGTGTGATGAGCAATTCTAAGCGTCCCGGTTTCCAAACCCTGGGCAGCCAATGTTTCGTGGAAATGGCGTTCATCTTCCATTTCCAGACTTGATTCCGATTCTGACAAATGCCGACACAGTGCTTCTCTTCGTTCCATTTCCAACTGTAAACGGCGCTGAAGACGGAGGTTTTCGTCCCGTATTTGCCGTTCTTCGGCAGCATACTGGGCCATTTTTTCTGAATCTGATACGTTCCAGCACAGTCAAATTTATTCAACTTAGCCGACAGTAGCATTCGTATACAAATGAAAATCAAGTCAAACGGAGACTTACGTTGCTGCTGCGCAACTGTCAGCTGTGCTTTTAAACGATCTACTTCATTTCGTAAATTCTGAACATTCCCTGTTAATACCACGGCATCATTTTCAATGGAAGAATTAATTTTATTGCCATTGCCTTTGTTTTGCTCTTCATTCATAGCAGACGAATTATGTCTTGACAATTGATCAGTATCGGAAACAGAGTTAGGTCCAGTCAAAAGTTGCATGCCACTGAGGCTTTGATTTTCTACTCTGTTTTGTAAATTTCTACAAAAAGGTGTTATTCATTAGATGTCAGTGTAAAACAAGCTTGTAATTTCTGTTTGAGTGTACATAAACAATTCCATACCGCTTTTCCGCTTCCAACTTGTCCATTTGTTTCCATAGACGATTAACCAATGCCTCCTGCTCCTGTTCCAGAGTATTTTCAAGCTCGACTTTCTCGCGTCGCAGTTGTTCTAAATTTGATTGCTTTGCTTCCGTCTCTGCTTCCAATTTTTCTATCTTCCGCATCAATTTATTTACCAGACATTCTTGTTCTTGCTCTAATGTTTGTTCTAACTTGCACTTCTCCGCACGTAGCTACACCAAAAGGAACAAACTCGTTAGAAGTGTTTAACACGTTTCCCAAGGCCTACATATTCTAAATTCTGTCCACATATTTACAAGTTCACATGATAGCATTATTTACTTTTGACACAAATTTAAACAGGGATGGCACGGAAAGCGAAGATGAGTATCTTCGCTATCTCATAACCTTTGAATAATTTTGGAATTCCGTGGGTTTGCACATTACTAGCCAAAGATTATTTAATCGGCTAACGGAGCCGCTTTTCTTACTTGATTCAGTTTCCGCGACAAATCATTAGTTAAACACTCCTCCTCTTGCTCGTAATGATGTGCTAACGTCTCCTTTTCTTTCTTCAAAGCTTGAATCTTCTTCAAAAGTGTGTTCGATATAAATTCTTCCTCTTGCTCTGCTTTCGCTTGCTAAAATTTTAGAAAACAACTTTTTCACGAACCCCAACAAACAATAGGATGGGTTGCATGTATGTACTAAAGCTTACAATATTCACGGAAGCCTGTCGAAGACTTCTATTTTCTTCCTGCAAAGCCTTCACTCTCAACTTATACGTCTCCAACTCAACCTTCAGAACTCGGTTTTGCTGTTGAAGAGATTCAATCCTTTTATGAAGTTGTTCCCTAGTAACTGGGGAGGGTGGCATCATAATAGGTCCACCATCAATTGAACTCGAATCACTTTCACTCGCACTATCTGCCATCGTGATTGTCTGCTGGAACAACCGTTCTCACAAGTAGGATTGTCAATGCGAGAACTTTGTCACTACAACATCAGTAAAAGACACAATCGTAATAAGCTTCATTGAATTATTGTATTCAGGAATTGTCCTATGGTTGCTTAGTCGCATTCACAGGAGAGTATAGCTTTAAATCACCTTACCACTACTTCTGCCACCACCGAAACGGAATTTGTCTACTACTTTTGCCTCTTCTCCTTCCGATTCTGCATCACGTCCTGTCAGTTGTGCGTGAACTGTAATCAGGTGTAATAACATGCAAATGAATGAAATAAACATTATAATACTTTTTTTTTATCGTAATACGATGACACTAATACTGATAGGTACAAGACTTTGTATAAATACAGCTGGGCACAATAAGAATTACACAATATTTAACGTATTTTACATTTACCAATTTCGGATGTCTTGCCATGCGTAGCATGACACCATAGGAAGACGGGGATTTTGCCGATGTCGAAACTACGTCAACTTTTCCAGCACTTACGTCCAGGTGCTAGTTCTACAGACTTGACACGAGCTCCGGATGTAGATTAGCACATGCTAAAGTAGAGAAACTTAAAATTCCAGTTGCTAAAAACTAAAGACAAATTGGAGTCACTAATAATATTCGTCAGTCGTCATGCCGTGAACTCTCGTGATGGACTACGATTTAAAGAAAAAGGATTTCTGAGTTGGTTTAACAACCTCGGATAGTAACTCAAAACCTGTAATTTCCCTACTATTATTATTATGAATTCTCATGTTGTGGTCCTCCTGGTTTGTTTTTAGAAAAACAAAGTTGGAATTACAAGGGGAAAAGTCTGGACAGGGCAAGATCTAGGACGGTATATGTTGGAATGTTGGGAACAGCCAGCTTCTTTTGCACTTTTTTCTCTTATTCTCTCTATATCCAAGCACAGATAGGCAACGGGAATACCTACCCTATTTGAGGCTCCATAAGCAAAGCTTTTATAGCCTATATGATCACACGCTACATTCTATTATTCCCTTGTTGTAGTTATAGCTGTAAATATTGAAAACAAACAATTTGAAAGCTTTTACATTTTTACTTGTAAGAGATTCAATTTTAAATTCATTCGAATATCAATTCAAAATTCATTTTAATTTCAATTCAAACTTCATTTTAATTTCAATTCAAACTTCATTTTAATTTCAATTCAAGCTTCATTTTAATTTCAATTCAAGCTTCATTTTAATTTCAATTCAAAATTCATTTTAATTTCAATTCAAAATTCATTTTAATTTCAATTCAAGCTTCATTTTAATTTCAATTCAAGCTTCATTTTAATTTCAATTCAAAATTCATTCGAATTTCAATTCAAAATTCAGAATTCATTCAGAATTGAACAAACGCCAATTCCTCAAAAGTTAACAATGAAACATTTTTTAACACACTAAACCTAGCATAACTTCGGGAACATTTGGCGCAGAAAATCCAGGAGTAGCAATTCAGAAAGCCAGGTTGAAATTTCTGAGCTTTCCGGAATGCTACTGCTGGATTTCTACCTTTATTAAGAATAAAGATGACAGACACTTTAAAGTTCCTTTTCCTTTCGTTCTGCATCTTTCAATACAAAAGGATGTAGGGTATGTATGCTATGCTATGTAACTATGCTTAAGGTACATCTCGGGTATTTTTATGGAATTTACATAAATCATATATATTGTTTTAAGTTTAAAAGGGGTGGAAGCATAGTGAAATTGTAGAGTGCGCTGACTAATTTAAATAGATTAATAGAGAAATTAATTATTACCATATAGATCAACGAGGAGCCTTTCAGGTCAGGTGATCAATAGGCCCATTTCAGACTTCTCCTTAATAACCCAGTCTTTTAAGATGTTTTACTTTATGAACTTATACTGTTATGTTAATGGTACGTTGACTGGCCATAAATTTGTACTTGTGTTGTGTATGCTGGTAAAGCAACAAATTGGAACAATAAATCGAGAATTTAATTGAATTTAATAAAATACTTATCTATCATATTCAATGGTAAACTGCCGATGCGTCTAGCCTTAATTTCAACCTATGAGGAATATAGGCTGTCCACCTTTGCCAAGCACAATGTATAATAGACAATCGGTGTTGGTTTTGCCATGTCTCTTTTGAAAAACCATCGGAGCGCGCGAGTATACGGAAGCGGAGAAACGAGACACTTGTCTTGATTTCTTTATATATTCGAAGTCTCGGCCTTAAAAAATGTATTGAAATACGTGTAAACAACACATCTATACAGATTCTTCAGATTTATGGAAATCCCATTTATCCCGTGACATTTATCATGAATGAAAGAAATCGTTTTTTTTTTCAATGAATCCATTGCGTAATTATAATGCACATTTGTAGAGAGATTATACATGATTAATGATGATGAGGGTCACGGCAGAACTTCGTAGACATTGAGGCTCGCATCCTTGCATTTGCATTGTATACACACAAATCAAAGCGTGTGAAGGACAAATTGGCTCAGAGATCTCATCATGTGTGTCTGGAGTCTGTTTTGAAAATCCTGGATCTCTGAAGAAAATGTCTAAAATGTCATTGCACGGACGCCTGGAATTTTCGGATAATCCTAGGATTAATAGTAAATATTAAATATAATCTTAATTACTAGGAAATTGTTAATTCAGAGAAATCTGGGATAAATCCACAGGAAATGCATATTGGAGCTGGGGAAGGTGGGATTTCACCTAGATTTATTTGTTACATTGATTTCGAAATTGGTCAATATATCCGAAATTTCTCCTATTGTTGTTGATTTGATCACGGACACAATGGGCCCGCAAGACAAAATAGACGTTTTTTGTTTGGTGTGTACGGGCGCAAATGCAATTTTTTTGTGGATGGATACGTCGGCATCTACAGATAGATAGCGTCACTCTGACTTTCTCATCGTCGGTACTTCTTTTCACGGTTTCTTTGTTCGATTTTGGAGATTACAAAATGTATTTATATAATAAAATAATAATAAATAATAATGATTTATTTGCTATTAAAACATACACAGTATGACGTATGACTCATACAATGTGTACAAAGGACACATATGCAAGTATTTAAGTACGTAACTGCTACTACACGCAGTCGTGAGGGTGAAGTAAGAACTGGGAAAAATGAGAAAATTCGGAGTTGCATGAAACGCTTAACAACAACATGAGAAAGCTCCAAAATGTTCGAAATCAGGGTTATTCCAGAAAATTTAATTCGATTAAATCGACGGACTACTCAGTGCATGCAGGAGAAATTTGGCCTGAGTAAAAAAGTCCGAGTTATAACAGTTGAGGCTTCTTGTCCCGGGAATCACTCAATCATGTCATATTTGCAACTATGTGCCAATCAACCAAATTGAAAATAACCACTGTATTATCAGTATCTGCATCTTGTATGCATTATAATTTTGTAGAATATGTATAATGTATAAATGTATACCTAATACCTATGCCTGTATGCACTATGAATAGAAACACCAAAAGACTTGTGCATGTAATAAGGAAAACACAATTTTTCATATTTGTGAATTTCTTGGACAATCATTCAATGTATGTACAATTTATTAACTGCTTCACAGTTTTCAGGCAAGTCTCCTCATTATTTCGGAGGCTGAAACAACGTCGCTCCACAGTCTAAGCCAGGTGTGTTTACCTTCATACGAAATGTCAAGAAGGTGAAAAACTGTTTGTATGGCATGTAAATTCTGAGGCGTGCTCGTATTGAAATCCACAAGTTGCACGTATTTTAATTGGTTGAGAGATGACATGGCTTTGATAACAGCTGCAGATATTCCCAAGTCATGAGTGTCCCCAAGGTCTTTCATTGTCACACTTTGCAGTAGTGAACATTTCCTAATAACTGCTTCCAGATCGATGGATTTCGTTGGAAACCCTTCCAGTCGAAATGTGAAAAGCGTAGGCGGTAAATCCACACAATTCACAACGACACTTTGGCCCTCTGCCAATGGGCTGGGGTCATCCAGTCCTTCGGATGAACTCTCAGTATTAGCTATGGTTAAATGTTCCAAGCTATTACAACAACTAAAAACACTGAGATTAATTGGGGTTAATCGCTTGAGTCCATTGATGTCGTTGACAAATACAGACAAATTGTTTAATTCTACAGACACCAGCGTTGTGCTCGATTTCAAAATAGGGGTTTCACACACGGTCCAAGGAAATCCGGAAATCCAAGCGTTGTCACCTGAATCTACTCGCGACCAGTCGAAACGAAATTCAAGTAGATTCAACTGACTTTTCAAGAATTCCGCCCATATGTTGATATCCTCGGCATACCCTTGAGTGGTAATACCTACTCGAGACAAATTTGTTCGGCAAAGCTTCTCCAGTTGAATGTCTGAGGAGATTAACCTTATATTTCCCTGATGTTGCAAAGCTTGAGATCTTGAATTATCGTTGAGTTCCAAATCAGTATCGTCAGGCGGGAAAAAACATAGGTTACGCCTGGCCAGCATGCACATTTTTAAATGTTGCAACGTTTCACAATGCAAGCTGACGAATTTCAACACAGATCCTACATAAGTTGAATATTGCCTAATGTGAAAACCTTTTACAATGTCGAAATGCGTGAGGCATGGAAAGTAGCAATCCATAAGTGGGAGATTCACAAAATCCAGCCGGCACACCTTCGATTCTTCAGAATTCATCAGTAATGTCTTTAATTTTTTTAAGTTTACTAGTCCAGGAGTATCCCTCAATGTCAGAATCCAAGGGTAATTGGCTCTACGAATAACTGAAATTTTTTCTAAATTCACACATGGTGTTATTAATTTTTGCAAATTCAATTCTGTTACTGGCCCGTTAACCTCCAAAGTTTTAATATGTGACGGACGGTCGAATAAATGGTTTTCAATTGGCACTATCAATTTCCAAATTGTAATTTTTTCACACTTGAGCTTCTTAATTCCATTCAGTCTCTCTGTTTCATCGTATATATTGAATTTGAATCCATATAGTTCGTCCACAAGATCTCTTAACTTTCGGTTCACCAGTCTCAAGGTCAGGACTTGATTTTGGTAGAACTGTTTCAAGATGCACGAAATGATCTGCAAAATGCACGTATATTTATTTTTCATATCAATAACAAATGATTATAGTGAAGTGTCTCAACAGTTTTATATTTAACAATTACTGAATTTTTCGTTAAAAGTATGGCATTTTTATTAGTACCTCAGGTGCGAGCGTCAACAATGGAAAATACACTGGCGGTCCGTGCTCATCAAGCAGCGGAATTGCATTAATGTTGTCCACTTCCATATTGCCAATACTATGTATTTCAGGCGACGTAGCTTATTATATACCTTGCGGTAATATCCACGGTTCAGAACTTTGTTGACTTTCGGCTTCCTGTTTTGTTCCTTCGCTATTGTTTCCCAGATATTAAACCACCTAAATTTAATTAAAATATTAAAGATCATACTTTCATTCTCGTCATGCGTAGCATTTTATTACGGGGTAAAGGAACAGTCATTTCAAGGGGGTACTGTCGTACTGCGTGCAATTCCGACCTGATTTCATCACCTTTCTTTTGTACAGTAACACGGAACATTTACTAAAGCCGGTATTCTTACTCGCTGGACACTCTCCCTGTTCTCCATACACTTACTAAGTACAGTATTTATGTATTACTCATTATTTATTTAACTATTACTGTTACTAAAGCCCATATTTTTAAACTCCGGCCTTGACTTGCAAGCGGCCAGGAAACAGAAATGGTATATTTTACTAAAACACATTCCACAGGATTTTTATTCAGTACCTTTGAAATCCAATTCCGTAAGTAATTGTAATAAGTATGTAGAAGGATAAATATTCTATTATATGTATAACATACATAAAGGAACTACAACACAGCCTGTCAACCTGCGCATACAGTTAAAGTAAACATAAACTTTAATTTCAATACTGTGTTGTCAGAAAGAAAACAAACTCGTGTGCGGTATACTTTATTAGGAGCGGTTAGGACTGATTTATATGTATATATATACATATACTTACTTGGATGTAATTTCTTTGATGAGACACTGTTGACTGTTACGTCTGTTACGATCACTATTACAGTCTCCGTCTGTAATCCAACATCACTAAAGATAGTAAAGAGTGTAAAGAGTCTAGAGACAAGAAAGTGTCTTCTTCCTTGATGACACTACAACCTACCGATTCGGGGCACGGAATATTTATTTACTTCGTGTATAAGATTAGTCAGTTGATAATAAAATACTATATACAAACACAAACTCATGTAAAACAACTCAGGTCACTGTGTAACAGTGTAACTCTTGCACATGATCTAAAATTCAGAATTTGTAATTAATTACGGGTGACGGGATGCATCATGTGCCTTATTATTTATTAACTTCAATTCAAAGGATACTTCTTTACCAATGTCCTTACCTTTATATAACAATCGATGTAATAAACTGTATAACAAATGAGAAAACAATGTGTAAATATATATATACATAGGGAGAAAGGAGAAATGAGAAACGGAGAAAGCAAAAAGAACTTTCAAAAAGCAAACTTTCAGACGGATTGACTTTCCCGCGGAAAAATATCGTACTTTAATGTGTATATAAAAACCACGGAAAAAAGCTGAAAGCGTACAGGCACAGGCGTATACGCACGTATATACACATTACACATACAGTGAGTTGTGGTGGGTTTCGTTAACTAAAATCGAATTCAACTAACTACAAACCTAAAAAGGGTTGTTTGTTGTTTTATTTATTCAGTAAATTGATTCGTATTGCCACTTCCCTGTGTCTTCATATTTTAATATAAATTAACATTAAAACCTGATTAAAAGTTTGGATTAATCAAAGCAAAATTAGAGTATTTACTTTCATACAAGATAAAATCGGAACCTCCGGTTAGCTGTATCAGTTTTTAATTTCTGTGTCACATTTGTGTGTCCTGTTCCATTTCAATGTCTAACCGGCACCACCACTAACGACGACAGAAGTGAATAGTCAGTGTCGTGCTTCTGCTGCAGCTTTATTGTGATTTTTATTCAAGTCTATACAGGTATAACATTTTCACATGTTTAAATATATACCAGTTGTGTATTATAATATAACATATATGTGCATTAGCTAAAAAGGGCAAATATTTTGTTTTTGTTGAAAGTTCACAAATGAATCATTCGTTTTGTGAAACTTATGGATTATAGTAATTATTACCAAGTGGTGACAATTGAACACCAATTTTTGGTAAAACCAAAGATCATTGCCCGTGCGAGAACCAATGTAGGTAAAATTGGTCAGATTGCATACCTATGCCTCATCTCACCTTAAATTTATTGTGCTTAGTCTCTAGATTTCCCTGAGAGTTCAGTACTATGGGACGCAGCCGATCCAAGTCTCCTCGCCGCAAGAGATTAAGTAAAAGTCGCAGTAGGAGTCCACGAAGAGACAAAGACAGAAATACTCGTCGTCATGGTCGATCTAGATCGAGATCAAGGGAAAAAAGACGGGACCGGGATGCTGGCAGACCAAAGAGGTACAGTTACAGTCGTATAATTGTCACGTGAATCCAAGCACTGCAAATGCGAACTCAATGTATCTATTTCATTACATTTATTATCGACTGGCATTTCAGACATAGGCGAAACTCCCTTTCGGTTTCTCCTAATCATGATCGCGACCGTGACAAAGAACGTCCTCGGGAAAGGGAAAGATCAGGCGACCGTGGCCGTCACCGTTCGAGGGAAAAACACAGGGAACGAGACAAGTCATCGACTGACAAAAATGCTAATAGAGGGAAGACTGAAACTGTTGAAATCAAAGAAGACGATCTGGAGGGGAAAACAGAGGATGAAATTGAGATGATGAAAGCGATGGGTTTTTGTGGATTTGATACAACCAAAGGAAAGAAGGTGTCTGGAAACGACGCTGGTGCAGTTCATCATGTTGTGCAGCGTAAATACCGACAGTACATGAATCGTAAAGGAGGTTTTAACAGGCCCTTGGATTACGTAAACTAAAACATAAACATCTGTGTATGATTGCGTGAGGGGATCTGATCACTTGTTCTAGAGCTGTAGTAAATGTCTGACGGACGCATTTGTTTTAATGTTGTACATAATTACATAAATAACAAAAAAGTGGCGAGAAGCAATTGTTTTGTCAAGAAAATACCGGTGTTGTACGCTGGTAAGTGTTACTCTTTTCTAGCATTTACATTTACACAATTTTAAGACAACCGAAAAAATGAACGTGAATGTACCCTTTCCCCGATAGCGTAGCTGAAGGGCTTAACAAATAACAAAAGGTATGAAAAATGCCACATGCCTTTCATGCTGTCATACAGCATATGGTATATGTGCATATAATAATTAACTGCTAAGTTAATGTTTATTTGTGCTGCTAAGTCGTTTTGTTCTTCGGTGAATTTCACTAGAAGCTTGTGATGTAACATCGTATATTATATATTATGTTTTATCATTCTTGATTGATCATGTGGAAATTGGAAATACACACATAGTTCATATTTGTACTACCGTCTCAACTCTGACACCTTTTTATTTATTTTTGCATGCATCGATTTAAATCCAGAGTAAGGACTGTAAACGTAAATTCTACCAACTATACCAACTACCAACACTACTTACATTGCTTGCGTGGAAGCAAAACATAAAAAACAAAAACTGATAACAAAAAAAAATGCAACTGTCGGAAGCAGAGAATAGATCATCAGTGTTTTAATAAGACTTGGCGTTTCCAAGTACATACTTTTAATTTTTACTAGTTTTCAGGGTATTACTGCATGTCTACCATAATGTCTATGCCCACCGTCTATGCCCATTCCTATATTACTATTTGAACTATTCGACAAAAACCCAGTAAATAAATAGTATAAATCTATAAATACTATTGGAAAGAAAAATTCAGTAAAAAAGGACGTTTAGATGAGTTTTGATGCTGACGTTTTTTTTCTAACATTTTTTGCATTCATGATGTAAAGTATACTATAATTTCAATTATAATTTTGGGCACATTCTTGGAAATCCTTTTCAGTTAAATCAGACCGGTTGGTCGGCATATTTAATGATCCAAGGGAAATAAAACGGATCGTTGAGCTAAATGAAGCTAAATTCGACCCGCTAAATTCGACTGTACGGATTATCCCATTAATCCGTTCCGTTGTTCCGTATATTGTATATTTATTGTATATGTTCCTTTTTCCATTGCATTCCCTTGATCCTCGATACTAGAGCTTCTTCTCGCTTTGGACCATTTAACTCTCTTAATGAAGCTATTAAGCTATAAATATTCTAATTATTGTCTCTAAATCACAATTATATTTAATCCATGTTATGTCCACGCTTGTATCCCTTTAATTCATCTCATATTCATATTCTATACCGATTTACTACATCCGATTGTAGCGGAAGTAACTTGTTTGATTTAGCGATTTTTTAAAGTAATACGCGTGCTGTCACTTCAAATCCTTTAATAGTTACTTAAAGGGTCTTTGTATTTTTCTGTTTTCCATGAAACGTTAAAGTAAAACATTTATTTTCTCCGTAAAATTTGTTGAATGTGTTTCCTTAGAACTCCGAAATTGGAAGCTGTTCTTTACCTTTATATTCGTAAAAAATATTGGAGGCAACTAATTAGTGATTTGAGGGTTCAAACGGAAACAGTGGAGGTTTGTTTCCGTGTTAGTCGAGTTTAAGTATATTAAGCTTATACTTATGAAAGTTCAACTGGTTGAAATAATAGAAAAGCAACAGGAACAAAGTCTAGAACAAAGGATAAAACAAAAGTCTCATACTTGTACTGCCTTCGCTCGTATATACACGCTGTTCAGCTAACACAGTACGTAGGCTGACGCTGAAAAGTGGCAACTAACTGTCCTCATAACATTGTTGGACAACACTGAGCATAAAGTCTCATCCGGATCGGGGCAGGTACGGAAATGGTTACTCAATTAAAATACGTTTTCATGTTCCGAGAATGAAACTTTAGGGCGTTGAATAGTCAACAAGTTTTCGGCATGCGAAGACCACTGACGCTGCTATGGCCATGTCTTCAAGGAAGTGCGACAAACTACCGGCGACCATAACTGAACCTTAACTTCTTTTTGTATTCAGATCGGTTAGATGACGTTATATGTGATGCATGTTGGCAGCAGGAAGCTATGTCTGAAAAAAAAAGAATTGAATATGCTTTTGGGCATAATCCTGTAGTAATAAGGAGGATAAAATATTGCTCACAATTTTATTTTCTGGTAAAAGAGGGAATTATGGTAGTCATGTATAATTATTTACACTGACTTAATTTTTTGTAAACAGGTGCTTTGCCGCTGATTCAATTTGCCAATACGTTTGCTATGCCTAAAATAAACGCCCGAGCACGTTACGATGTTTCCCTGGAGCCTGAAAAGGTGGAGGAAGTACTGCGCGAATTATGGCGATTGCCCTTTAATACTGCCGTAAAAGAAGCATTTGTTCAAATCGGTAAGCATTCTAAACCAGTAATTAGTAATTACTATGACGTTTTACTAGCATGGGAGCATTATTATGTCTTTTGTTTAGATAAATTGTTCAACCATGTCAAAGTTAAAAAGAAAACCTGGAAACCTGCTGATGTCCGGGCGATTGTCGATCAATTCATTTTTAATACAACCCGGATGGCTAATCAGGAAGAAGATGGTAGATCCACCATGTACCGTATATTCAGACCGGTATGTATGATGTATGCAGTATGCATTGATATACACCCGCGTGTACATGTAAACTAAAAGTTATCCTGTAATTCCATCCTTCTAGATGTGGGAACTAAATCCTATTCGAGTTCTGGAAATTGCAGAATTGATTGTGCGCACTGTCACCGCACCCACAGAAGAAAAGGATCGCCAAGCTCTTTTTGACACGTTTTTCTACCGACGAACGTTTGAAGGTAAATGAAGTGCAATTGTTTTAAGTTTTTAGATCAGTTTTATTAACATACCCCAAAAACCAGTAGACCTATCGTACATCCTATCGCGAGAATTGGAGTTGTCACCTTATGGCAGTCTTCGGTAATCGTAGGGTGACATTTTGACCATCTTAGAGCAAATGGGCGCCTAAGAGTTGAGAGAGAAATAAATGCGGTGATCGGGTGTTAGAGTACGTCCAACATGTACATTGTATGAAGTAGTTTACACGCCAAAGTTTATTCCAGAACCAAAAAAACAGTCGTGGTTAATGCCTTAAATCATTTTTCATTCAGCTTTCAGCTAATAATTAAAAAAATCCTCTTTATGGTGGGAAACTTGATTTGCAATACGTAAGGTCGAAGTTAAAAGTAACACTAGATTCACCATAAAGATTTATAATGAGGACTTTTGCCAACATTTTTTACTAGAAATTGTGCAGGCAAAAATACAGTACAATTACCTGCATTATTAATTTAACATATTTACTAATAGAATGACGCGTTTAATGCATACATTTTTATAATTCACAGCATTGCTGCAAATTTTATTATGTTGCCCGTGAAATGTTAGCTGGTTCTGGTTAGTTATAGACACGCCCTTGTCGGTTCGGGTATTGGGTTGTAGTTGTATACATTGACAATGTTTGTTATGTTGTGACGATTTTATTTATTTATCAATTTGCTTTTTGTAGAAGAGGACTTCATGGTCTCGTTACTATGCTTGTCTGCTCAGTTAGCTGCTGGAGCACAAAACACTCAGTATTTAAAATGCTGTGCAACATGGTTGAAGGTATGTTCGTGAGAATTAGAAGTTTCTAATGACACCTATGTATACTTTCTTGTATAAATGTAACTTATGTTAATATTATGATGGCATATTCTGGTACAGGAAACGGGTTTGGATTCCTTTGCTGCAACTTACATAGCGAAGGAAATAGTTAAAGATTTTTCACAAATTGATGGTTCGAATAAGTATTTTAAGCTGCCAGAATTCGCTCCAGAATTCGCTGCTAGCTTAGTTATGGCTATAGCCAGAGCATACCGTGATAAAGGTAAGAACAGGCCAACAATATACGTATTATACGGTTGTATTTATTCATTATATTGCTCCTCGAGGTAATAATTGTGAACATGTATTCATAGATCGACCTGAATTTCTTCTTCAACAAATGTCAGTATGGATAGAATGCTACCCTTCGGTTTGCTTTATGCCACCCCAGTCTTCTATATTCGGTTAGTACTCGGTTTGAAAGTATTGATAGATAAAATACAAAAATGGTCTGCTGCTAACATTTTTACCTTTTCAAGTAGCATGATATCCTTGAGCTGTTCGTATTCCGCCACACTGTTTGTAACTGGGGGTACAGTATAATGCATATAAACATTATAAACTATTCCCTATTGTCCCTAGTTAAATTGAAATGCTGTGTTTAGTTTAAATAATGTCCGAAATCTAAAATACTGTAGGTTCCATTAATTTTTACGGTTTACTGACTATATTTCACCATCTTTTGCTCATTGCTTGTGTACGATAGTCTGATGTAAATTACTTTTATTATTGAATTCAAAAAATCGTGTTATATTGGTGTGAGTAATAACAGCAGCATTTTGTTTACGCCCCCTTTTTCCAAAATAAAAACCGTGAAACCCTGTCATTCAGTTAGTATGGCTTCATTTCCCTGTGATCAATTGCATTTTGCATTCGTGAAAATAATTTTTTTTTGTATTTGTAGAATTATTTAGATGGTATATGCACGTGATTTCGCCCGAGCCCAGGCTCCACGCCGCCATACTCAGTGCCATCCATAGAGATGGAAGGGGAGCCCATCTTCAAGTTATTCCGCATGTTATGCAAATCATTCAAGAGTTTAAATCAAGACGCGACAGTTATTGTCAGAAATATGAACTTACCTCTCTTACCAGAAGATACCTGAAGCGAAAAAGACAAACAGATATACAAAATGGAGTTGAATCTGCTCGGGTATCATACGACAGGGATGTGCGTACAAGAAACTCACTAAGAAGTCAAATATGTAGGCTCTTTCAGTTAATTCAGATGCTAATATCGGCTGGGTGCTTAGAAGAGAACGAAATTCGTAAGTCATTCATGTTTTCAGTTCATTGGAGATTTACTTATCGCAAATTAGCAGTTTAGTTGTGTTGATACGAAAATTAGTGGTTCACTTAGTAATCCAGTTTTTGCAATAGTGAAAGTCAAAAAAATGCATATTAGGTTGAATGACTTTTGCACTATTCCAGTATTTCATATGTAGTTAACTATCTAATAATTTTTCACAGAACCAATATTTCAAGCATACGAGGCATCGTTGGAGTTCAAATTCAACTTGTATATTCAGCTAAAAAGCAAATACGGTGCACATGAAGATTCTGTAGCGGGTGGTGCTCAACTGGATCCTCCACCCGGCAAAAAAATGTATGGTAAATATGGTCATCATCTCAAACATCCTGTTAAAGCGAAACGTCTACAACTTACTCAGCCGGGCTTTTGCTATCCGAGCACACCGCTGGAAGGTGAGAATGTTGCCTACATGAATCCGAATGGCGAACCGTGGAAGTATTCGATTGAATCTGACAGTAGTGAAAATGAATGGGAAGATATAAACAACAAGAAGAAAATACATGTAAA
Source organism: Disparrhopalites patrizii (assembly GCA_034698585.1). Classification (NCBI taxonomy): domain Eukaryota; kingdom Metazoa; phylum Arthropoda; class Collembola; order Symphypleona; family Sminthuridae; genus Disparrhopalites; species Disparrhopalites patrizii. Next base: position 38,741 of record JAQGBT010000314.1, read on the forward strand.
TAATGTTTCCAGTTCTCAGGCTCATCATATTGTTGAGAAACAAAACTTTACTGTGGATGAAATACTGGGTCGTAATGGGTGTCTCAAGTAGACAGCCAACTACTACCTAAGAAATACTGTTTTTAAATGTTTTTAATTTAACTCGTGCATTGAAGGCACAAAAATAAGAATGGTCTAACCTAAACAGAATACCTCAAATTATGTGCATTGCAGATCGCTAACGAAATGTCAAAGGCTTGTTCAATGTTTTTGACATTATAATAAAATAAAGCTTGTCCATTCTGTTGTACCACCAAGTAGCTACTGTGTATATGTGCACTCCTTTGATTCTGCCTCCTCAGGCGACTGTCGGTGACCTCGGTTGTATCATGCAAATGCTGGAAGATTAAAATCAATATCATATGCAAACCCTGCGGAAAACCTGCACTTTCATGCAAAATTCATACGGTAAAGCCTTAAAGTTTTAACAGTATAGCTTGAGGTTTTAGTTGGGTGGTCGACGCCTTTGAATCAGGTTTATTTAACGGAATCACAGAACCGGTTATCAACATAAACCTGCAAAATGTGGATGACCCGGAAGTTGGGCTTCCTTCCGGTCATCTTGGCGGTGGTGGCTGTGCTTACACGAGTTACTTTTGTCAGTTCTGGACCTACGGGAGAAATAAGTCGTAAGCACCATTTTTGTTCGCATCTTTAATATAATTTCTGCATATATGTATTTGTGTGTATTTTGTGTGTAATTTCATTTTTGCTGAGAAACCATACCATATACATATGTATATTTGATCACTCCTAACAATTGTGATAGTACTAACTGTCAGTTGCACGCTCTTTGTTGATTTTCAAACGATATCTAGAGACGGGCACCACGAATGCAACGGATGGGATATCCAAAGAAAGCAACTCTACCGTCCCGGCTAACAGTACAGAGATTGAAGTCCCGAAAGATGCTAGCCAAAACAAAACACTAGAAACGAGAAGCGATGAGTCGACGGGTCTTTTGTCAAACTCGTCAGCAATCTCACCAGCAAATACAACAGATTCACCTACAGATTCACCCACAGATTCATCAACAGGAGCACTGCCGAAGTTGTTTTTCAATTCTCCAGCCTATGCCTCTTCGATATCACCATCATCGGATCAAGGTACAATTACAGGACGTGCTGCAGAGGATTCTTCCCAACTTTCTAGTCAGACATTAGGTAAGCGTCGCTCTTGAACTTTAGATATAGATATAGAACTTTAGATATCAAAAGACCACAACGATGAATACATTTATAATATACACTCTATTCTCTATTGACTCAAACCAACAACATTTAATATTTATTCAGGTACCGCAGATCAGCAAGCGCCTGTGCCAGCTCAGCTGCCATCCGATTCTTTGTCTCTCGCGTCAAGTAATTCAGGCACCGCGCAAAAGTCGGGAAACTCTCAGTTGTCGAGTCAGCTTCAAGGTAGGCTCTTTGTAGTGCACTGTTATAACTGTAACAAATGCTCAAGAAAATATTTACAACCTTCAGGTTGAGTTAATCAATGTTTTAAACTCAGGTGCGGTGGATTCATCGTCACTCAGCTTATCCAAATCAGTCTCCGTTACGAAAAATGCTTCCACCCCGGGCACGGACGCTTCTCGCCCGGCTTCATCTGGATTGCCAAGTCAACTGCTGGGTACAAATTTTTACCATCCATGGGTACTTGGATTGTTCTCATACGAAATTAATTAAAAATACATTTCCCATGTTCTTTTTGTAAAGGTACTCAAGCTCAACAGCCTTATGTCCCTCCAATGTCGCAAGGCGTAGTCCCCAGTCAATTTCCGATGCAGGTATCAGGGCAAGGGGGAAACACTGGCGCTCCTCAAAATGTACAAGGCCTTCAAAATTCAACAAATATTCCAAACTCACAACTTCTTGGTAAGATCCTTGGGTAAATGACTTTGAAGTCAAAATTTAGTCAAGTTAGTGCAAATGTTGCTAATAGTACCCCAGTTCATTAATTTCAACCGTTTGTTGTGCAGGTCCTCAGGAGCAGCAAAGACCCATGCCATGGAATAACCAACTCGCACCATTTACGGGAGCCAATTTACCGCCGCAGGGCGCTCCCCCGGCATACGGGAATGGGCAACCAATTCCGCCCGGTATGGCTTCTGCACCCGTTGCTCCTTGGAACTCAGGGTACAGAAATGGTCCTATGCCGCAAATTAATGCTGCCCCTGTCCCGGCTCCTCGAGTAGCCCCAGTAAGACCCGACTACCGGGCATCTCCACCAGTAAGCTATCCACCACCTATAGTGACAGCGCCATCTGCTCCTCGTCCCGTGCCTCCAGTGATTCCAAGACCTCCCAATCAATTCCGTGTGCCCGTGATGCGTCCCTCTCCACCACCACCTCAATTGCGTCCACGCCCTCAGCCGTATTCTCCTTTGCCATTTCAACCAGCGGAAGCTCCACGACCACCATTTATACCACCCCCTGTAATAATACGGCCGCCGCCACCTCCCTACAGACCACCAGTGGCGTACGTGCCTTCAGAGCCGTATGGACCTCCGATTTCTGAGGTGGATTTCGATAATTTCTACGATTTGTTCGAGGAGCCACCCCGTCCATATTGGTCCCCGCCACGTGAATCATATCCGGAACCATACCCAGAGCGGCCATATGCTGGTGAACCCCCGATGCCACGGAATGTCATGGTACCTCCGCCGTATTTCCCAGGAAGGCCTCCATTTTCACCGGAAAGATATGTGCCGGTGCGACCAATTATGATTTCACCCGATCGACCACCAGCTTCAATTCCACGACCTCCTTATTTGCCTCCACCTCCAAAATCACTGGCGACACCTCCTCAGGTCTACACTTACTCTGGTCCTCCAGAATATTACTGTCCACCTCAGGGATCGTATGCGCCTAAACCTCCTGAGTGCTACTCACGAAGACCTCCAACGGAATACGTAGTGCCTCGGGCTCCTTCTCCAGCACCTGGTTATAGACCACCCCCACGAGCACCATTGCCTTCCCCTCCGCAGCAGTACTCCCCAAAAATTCCTCTGTCTCCACCACAACAATTAGTAGCTCCGAATATACAACCACTTTCACCACCTTGTGCCCGACCACAAAATGTATACAGTGCTCCTCCTTCCCCACCGCAGCCCCAATACATCGTGGTGCGACCACCCGAAGCCAGAATATTTTCACCTCCAGTATATTAATTTATCTATTAGTCACAGAGGGAAAAGAAGCCCTATTTTGGTGACTTGGTTGCCAACAAAATTACCAATTCGGTTGTTATTGATGAAATGTGTTACCTTGTGTAAATGTTGGAATGATCGAGTTAGGCTTGTTTAGTTGCACGAATAAACTTCTAGTTCAAGTTTAGTCAATTTACTCTGATAAAAAAAAAGGGTTTCATTCGCTAATTTATTAGCACTTTACGCGGGAGTTCCCGCACCGGAAAGAAGGCATATACATATAATTTCCAATAATAATTCTCTGCAAAAGTATCCAGTATCCACCATATAATGGTTGCTCAAGGTGGCAGGTGGCACATACAAATTGTCTATCATAGGTATGCGTACATGTAGTTACTGCATTCTCATTCCCCGTGTATTTTCTTCCCTTTGGTTAGAATCATTTTCTGTGAAAGACTATCATTGGCAGCATAAAATATCTTCCTTCATCTCGAATGCCTCAGAAGGTGGTACAGTGGATGCCCGCGAATTGGTCCAAATAAATTCGAACTGATATGTATTATGTACATATATGATTGAAGTTAATGAGTATAGTTATGTTATACGGCACATGCACCGTGCAATTGCTGCAATTACACGGACCAAAGGTGGACAAACAAAAACATGCGAACACAGTTTACGATGAACGTAAAGGGAGTGACAATTTGTATTTTATTTCTGGCTTTGACAAAAAAGACGCCAAACGGCAAAGTACAAAGCAAGGCGGAATTTTCACAAATGAGAAGAGAAGAAGCCTGGGAACTTGCCAAATGTATAAAATTCCTTTGGCACATCCGAATCTGACATGGGCTTCCTTCTACATGTCCCCAGGAAAGTTACCAGTAGAAAGGGGGAGGTCCAAGGTAGGCATAGCAGTCACATGGCGCATTACACAGAATTGGGATCGTAGGACGGAAGTCCGGTCGAAATCCGTTCGCTCGACATTTGTTGAAGCAGGCGTTATCACAAGTGTCGTAGCTCGCAAGATCTAAGGGAAAAGTAAATCGAAACCCGAATGATCGTTTTTGCTCCCAAATTTTGATCAATATTACCAATACTTTTTGAATGAAATGCAGAAAAAAATATTTGAAATAGGCCTTTACCTCCAGGTAGCCTGGGACCTCCAAGGAATAAATCCAAAATTGGAGTGGAAGTACAAACCTCCAGGCACAATACGATGACCAAGGTCAAAATAATGGAATTTCGTCTGGAGGTCATGATGGTAAAGGTGAAATTACGAGATCTTAGATGGAGTCTAATGAGGCTTCAAGTGTTAAAAAAAGGTTGTTCCCCCAAAAAAAAAGGTTCTGAAATTGTCCCTTCGGAGCCTAATGAATAGTGTGTTCTGAACTGAGTCTAATGGATATTGAACTGATTACTTCATCTCTGCTCTCAATTTATACCTTATTACCGCATTTCATTCTCCATTCAATCGGTGGCTCCATGTAGCCTTGGTTTATTTGCTTGTAATACCCAATTTTAAATCTCGCCAAGTAAGGTGTTATTTTTTATAGGTATATACATATAATATATTGTGCAATCAATTACATTATTTACAATACCAAAATATTACCTATATACTCCATTAGTAGGTTAAAGGCGAACATTTGCCCCTGTTTCCTTATTCGTGGACATGCACTTGTGTGTTCGCGAGTTGAGTTTTCATACAGTTCAAGCTTGGAATTAATTCAGCTATTATTACGCTCCCAGGAAAAGCCGTAATAAAAGGGATTAATTTCTTCAGTATATGAATCAGTGAATTGATTCCATGGAAAAAATATTAAAAAATTACCACTGCCACAGGTGTGTTTGTAGTTTCAAGGGGAAATTGGCATTGTGTGTGTACACATCGCCGCAACCAAAACATAAGCTGGGAATTTCAGGGTATACAGGCATTTTTGCACGTACATTCAACAATAGCAGCTTAAATACTAGGAAGCGAAGGGTCCAAATCATTCACACCATTTTCTGCCCAAAACAGTATAATAGTTGAAATATCTTTATATGTATAGGTAAGTATACTAGTTTATTAAACATAGTACATATAGTAATTTAGGGATACTAGCGTTAATTAGGATGAATGTTCCTACGCAAGCGTTTCCTACTGACAAATAATATTTTTTGGAGGCGGACAATACATTCAAGGAATTTTCGGACACACGTCGCGATTTTTGTATTAGGATTAAAGGATTATATTTTAAAAAACATTTTGTGGGATTTGGATTATGATTAAAGTGTTTGAGTGACCGGGATAAATTTTTACATATTTTTCGACGAGAAAACGGGGAAATACCATGGATGAGACAACCAACAAAACTGGTCACAGGAAAGAAAAATGTTTGCGAACGCAAACATGTGAGAAAAGTACAAAGAACTGTCAATAATTGGCAATCTCGGCCACTTTTGGGATTTTTACAAGTCCAACAGCACAAATCCATTGGAGTCACATGCTAAAGTTAGCACCCTCAATGCTAAAACTAATTCTTTCCAAAAACCTTGACATGTTATTCTCGAATACACATACATAGGTACATTCTTTGTATTTTTAATGTTGACAGCAGGTGAGTATTACGTCGCTGACGTCAGTATATTTTTATCGTTTATCCTGAAATACAATTACTTTGACGCAAATCGCAGCAAGATACATTGGGGCGAAAGGAGATTACGAGTAAAATAGCGAAATGAGTTAATTATAATATATACTTTAAAATAAAACCAATCATATTGCATGAAAATGAATGAAATGGCACATTTCGGGGAAATGTAATTTTGTAATGTCATAAAAAAGGCCTGTACATTTGGTCATTTGTTAGGCAAGTGGAGGAGGGAATACCAGGAAGATATTGCTTCTCTTTCACAATGCTAATTGTAGAAGTGTGGTGTGGAAAAAGAAATTGTCAATAGTGGAGTTCGTATCTTCATCCTCGATAGTGATCCTAAACGGTAATCTATATGCACACGAAGCATTTAAATTTACAATGGACTACTGATAGCCCATGTATCCTTTGTTTCCTTTCTGTGTTCAGTTTTAAAGAGACGAGAGGGCGAGGGAGGAGGAAGAGACGAGAGAGAAAGAAGAGAGAAAGTTACATATGATAATGATGAGGGATAGCGTCCACGACCAGCACCGTCCGAAGTCATGCCCCAACAAAAAGGCCAATTTTAAATATCTAAATCTATAAATATAATATGAAATGACTCCATTCATTCCATATTTTCTTTCCTTGTTAGCCTTTTAATCCATGCATAATTACGAAAACATTAGATGTCAAAAGTAAGAAGGAAAACGAGATGCACTGAATTACATGAAGTCGTTGAAAGGGATAGCATTTTCCACGATGTTATAATATATATATTTCCCTTTCTTCGTGCTCTCCGTGTGAATGGAGTAGATGGGAAAAAATTCGATCCCATTCCCCTTCTTTTTGTTCGACGATAATGAGTGAGAGGTGATTGTCTCCGATTTGATAATTCTTAAATCATGATAATAATGTATCTACCTATACCTATACGTTCCACGCCCTATCCCTGGTCAAAACATGGGAAAATGTTGAAACATTGTGAAGCATATATAGGATAATATACTTCGAAATAACACTTCAAAACATGTATGTCGGAGCTAAATACAGAGGGACATAGGTACATATGTCCTGGGAGCTGCGACAAGTGAAATAATGTCTGTTCGTATACTAATATATTATTTATTTTCTACAAATTTATTGTTGCTTGACGTGTTAATGGACTTTGGCTTTACGGGAAAAAGCAGGGGAAAGTAATACATTCAAACTATTGAGTGTATTATACGAAAGCATATGGGTCCTTCTGCGTAGTTTACTTTAATTGTTGAACTTGACACGTGGCAATCGCCATAGCTTGAACAATTCTAGTCGGGCCGGGATGGAGCTATTTTCGCTACGTACGCAATAAAATTCTATACCTATTTGTACATACATATGTCAGTTATATTTCTTCAATTCGAGTGATCTGATTTCATCAATTCCATATTTACATATATCGTAGAAGATCTCATCCAAATTCACTATCTTTGAAATAAACTAAGCACTCATTTCTACACAATTTATTTATTTGTAGCTTGGGATGTATAAATGATCAAATATACAAATAAGTTTGGGCTGGGCGGGGGTAAAAAAAAAAAGTAATCACAAAAGCTTTATATATATATATATATATATATATAAAAGAAAATAAACACAATGAGGAGATGATGCAACAGAAGTAATACAAATATAATAAATAGCAATGTATGCGAATATAAACAATGTTTACGTCACAGCTAAGTTAAAGGGTAAAATTTTGGCCACAATTAATACTTACACGAAGTAAATTACTCTCGATTTTCTATGTATTATTTATCAAGTAATATGCCAAGCGCTTATACTAAGTTTATTAAGTGTTACATTCATAAAAATACTTGAGTACAATCTCGGAAGACGTTTGGGAGGGGTACAGAAGTAAATAAAAAAAAGGGGGGAATTATTTAATTCGTAAACATTTTAAAATATTTTCCTGTGGCTTGACACAAGCTTTTCGAACGGCAGCAACGGCAGGTGTCTCCGAGGCGTACATTATATGGTGCGTGGAGGACTCTTTGTTATTTATCATTTCATGTCGTCATGTCTCATTGTGATAAATGTGTAAACACCTTTCGTGAACCCTTTGAACCCTTCCATGGAAATGAGCACTTGAGGGACGGGAAGATGTTGTGATTTGAGAAAGTAATTAGGGAAAAGCTTTTTTGTTTCTTTTTGGTAGGTCTCTATCGCACCCTTCCAAAGGGTTGAAGGTGTCCCTCCCTAACCCCTGGTTAATTTATGTAATATAGTACATGTTGTATTCCCTGCAACTATACAATAACACTTGTAATCAGTTTCTTTTAAACCTTGATCTTGCATTTGGGGTAAAATGGGACGTATCATGTACTTAAATAAATGGGCCGTTTAAACATCTCCTTTGTAAAGTTCCATTTACCCCCTTTTACTTCATGTGTATACACACTGCAACAAAGGTACATAAATGCACCTGTTCCTCTCTCAATTTACACCTACGCAAAAGCCTTTGGCGTAAGGTTTTTCAAGATTTTAGAAAGGTCCCCAGAGTCCCTATAATAGCCCTATCTTCAAATCCTTCATGTCATTTCGGCTTGGTGTGTGAGCAGGTGAGTAAGTCCGGAGTTTTGTTCCTACCGTGTTACTTCCAGCCTCTAAAAGCCTTTCTTTGAACCTCTTTTACAGTCTACCTTTTTTCCCTAGTTAAAGCCTTCCCCAGTTAATTGCCTCCTTTCAAGTGTGAAGGTATCAAAAATCCACTGGAGTTGTATTTTGTGCAAAAAAAAAATTGTTTTTTCTGTGCTTCTTTTCTCGCTTTTTCCCCCATATATACACGTCCCCATTGTTGCAGGGGGTATTTGTCAATTGTCTTATTTTTTGCACGGTTATACAGATCCACAAATTTCGGTTCAGTTGCGCGAGAGGAAATTCAAATCATTTGACACACTGCGAGACGTGAGATGTAGTAATCGTATAGGCACTTCAAGGAAGAGTATTTGCTCAACAAACAAACCATTTCACAGTTTGGTAGTTTGCTCGTGCTTTTATGCAATCGTTAAGTTAGCGTTTGTGTTAACATTATTCAGACGTGCCAGGATACAAGAGGTGAAGCGCAGGTAAATTTATTTCTGACAATCCCAGCCTTTTATTTACTTCTATTGTTTTTCTTAACTATTTATTTACATCTAAAAATCTGATAATTATTGCTAATTGCCTACGAAATTCCATTTTTATTTACCTCGTCCATGTTGCAGCGTTTATTGTGTGCCCGGCGAAGGGTGGTCAAGCATAGTGTCAAAGACAATCACGGGTTGTGGAATCAACTTGTAAATTTTTTTTCATGAATCCCACGTGCAGAGAGATTCCGAAAAAAAAACGTTTTGTAACGGCTCTTTTAATCATTCTGCGTCCTTCATTCAATCACTAAAATCGGAAAAGGAAACCGTAATTCTATTCATATTTCTATAATAAATACATATTTTTCTATACCAGTACATACGTATATAACGATAGTTTATAGAGCTCTACAACGCTGTCTCTTCGTCCTATTCATGACAATCATGACTACGATTGAAATATATTCACACACACATTTCCTTCCTTTAATTTCCATATGTATACAAGATCCACCACCTAAAAAAACAAAACCAGAAAAAAGCCCAGTGAAAAAAAAAACGTTTTTTTTTCGCGAACAAATCGTGTAATCATAATCAGTTTTTTGTAGGTCTATACGTAACTTCGAACACGAGGAAAGGACTTATACTTGTGTACAATACAACAAAAGTATGGAAACATTAGGTGATTCCGCTCATGAATGCAATTGCAAAATGCGTGAGTCGTCCGAAAGTTTACTTTTTGCGGTGACAGCTTAATTTTTGGCCCAAAGAACTCATTCTTTTGCCGCGTGCTTCTTCAGGCATCCTCAGGGTGTTTGTACTACCTTTTTGTTATACCTCTTTGAGGTGTCCGGTTCCCTTCCATCTCCCAACATATGTATTTACAGTAAATATATTGAGGTGTGTCCAATTGTATTTACCCCTTAGAATTTTTTTTTTTTGGGGGGGGACTCATTAGCCGGATAGATTAGTCCTGCTTCGTCGACTAAAGCATGCTCAAGTGGAAGAAAATGTATTCTGTCGTATGTAATTGTAATCACTCTCAGTCTCCTCCTCACCCAACAATAACACACTTTATTCCTATTACATACGACGTCCCACTGAAATTTTGTCACTCATATATTTGTGCATTTCTATCAGCACCCCATAAAATGGTTGAGTTGTCAAAGAAGCGAAGATGAAACATGTCATAAATCCTCCCTCGCGCGTCTTCCTCTTCTTATTTTTTTTAAATATTTTACTTTAATAACTCACGAACGAGTAGGATTGCATTTAATATTTGGATGGAAGTTGTGCGAAGAGGAAAAAAATCTATGATTACAATAGGAAATGTTATACAGTAGGTAGTCGCTGCCAAAGGAGAATTACATATGGGAAGGCTATTTATTTGCGGGATCATTATATCCACAATGTAATAATATTGAAAGTGTGTAAGATTGCTTTGTTGTGGGGGGAATTATGAGAACTACAACTTGATACAATGAAATATGGGTGTAGAGCTTTTTTTGCTTGCATTTTATACACATATAATAATGTATTAATAGTACAGTTTTCCTGAGGTTTATAATGTGTGCCTAAATTAAAGTTGATATTTCGTATTCAGGGGAAAGACGCTGCAGGAAGAAAGGAGGAAGAAGAGAGAAGCCGGGAGAGACTGTATAGGAAGACGGACAGCAATAAAAAAAGGCTCCTGATTGTGCTCCTGATTACTTTTTCTACCATTCAACACCCTCGCTCATCCTTCACAGATGCTCATGTGAGGCCTTTCAAAATCTTGAAATCAGCGTCATTTTTTCGTGGACATTTTGTCTTCTCACGTGAAGTGACCACGTTGTCTTGTAAAGAATTATTTCCCTCATCTTCCTACCTTTACCAGACGTTCAAACAGGGCTGCAGAATTTTTTGTGGCCATCACAATGCAAATCTCAAGTCTCTCTCAAGTCACTCTCCGTTCGGTTCTCGTGGAAAACATGGTAAGATCATTGGATTCTCTCTTTTAGATATATTTTGCTAAATTCACATTTTAGCAGAGAAAAATCCCAATTAACCCAATTAAGTGTCCTGATTAACTCCGATTATCCTATGCATATTGTTCCTTAACTCCTGGAAACGGGCTCCTGCAGAGAATATAAGTCATATAGGACTCCTGCAGAAGTGATATCTTCGTCATAATATGTATCTTCCCCTCCCCCCCCCCCATAGAAATGATGGCGACAGTGGGGGGAATTCCTCAGGAATCTGTCGCAACTCTTTCATTAAATAATGCCATTCTTTTTCCGTCACGGATTCACACATAAAGGGCCTTCATAAGTGTACCGTTAAATAAACTTGGGACGATCAAGTAGAGAGACTGTGGGCTCTTGTGATTATTTTAATGACAACGCGCTCTGCAATCCACCACACGCTCGTAATGTGGAACCATCCTTTGCAATTTATGTAAATACACCCATGTTTCCTTATGATGACAAAGGGACGATATCAGCATTTATTTGGTCTTGCTTGGTTTTTGAAACCAAAGAAAACTCCATCAAATCTGAATGAGTGCATATATTCATGTAATAGATATGTATTTTACTGATACAATTTCCACATTGTGTGTAAAAAGTTTTGATGAGCTTCTTGTGGGTTCTTCAACTAGTTAGGTGCAAAGCACTTAAGGTATATCCCGTCTGTATACACCGAAAGATTCCATCCGCCACTTCTCTGTATAACTTTGCTCACAACAAGACGTCGCGGAAGGTGATCATTACAATCATTAGCTTGCTGAAATAAAGCTTTTTTTAAAGATCAGAATCTCGGCTGTTAGAATTGGCACTATTTAAATTGTTAAGCCAGCAAATGCCCGGCCTGTGGTCGAATTGTACCTAAATGTAAATGAGCCTTTGAAAATGGTATACATAAGTTAAAATCCAATTTTAAAAAATAACATGGACGTTGACAAAATTTGTCCACACATGAATATAGACGAAATTTGTCCACACATGGACATGGACAAAAATAAAATGGACATCACACGCTGTAATATCAGCATGGAGAGTGGTGGAAATGCAAAGTTTATCATTTCGGGAAGACCAATGTCTGAGTATTTCAACAAGCTAATGATCAACATCCTAGTCTGGTTGTACGATAGTTGTACAAGGAAAATGGCCAGTTGCATTTTCCATGAAACATACGGTACACGTATGTATTTAGTTGCTCATTGTTTTGTAGAGATTGTAAGAATAGTGAGTTGCCGTAAACAAATTCCCGTGGAGACTGATTTTTTCCCGAATACAAGGAATGGACACAGAGATATGAAAATGATTAAGAAGCTCTTCGTCTGCATATTAGTTGACCATGAGTGGAGAGTAAATAGTTTGCGTTGATTTCAATCAGAGCTTGAAGAAGTCTCCTGGACACAGGTAGGTTGAACGCAGTAGCATTGAAAAAGTGAGTAACTTCCATACTTAAAGCGGTTGTTCAGACGCGAGGTCACAAATTTGTAATGCATTTGGCGTCTCCGCTCCGTACCCACATCATCCCCGCGGGTTAGTTAAAGGGCTAAAAAAAAGAGCTCCCATACTCATCAACAAGTTGCTTTAATTTATTTTAGGGAAGTCGTCCTTTGAGGTCACTTGGATTAGCGGAGGACAATGGGATTAAAGGGGAATAGTGTGTCCTTGCAAAGGACGAAGGAGATGAGATGGGGTAAAGTGCTTACTGTGTTGCTTAAACAAGTAAAATTACCTACATTAGTTGATTACTCAGCTGAATGAACAAAATTTTTTCACACGACAATCCGCTGGGTCAAGTAAATGAACAAAGTTCATGTCACTCAACTTTCAAATTTTTGAAACTTCGATTGTATACCGAAGATACTTGGCTCATTATCACGAGCAATGCCTAAACCTAATATATGTACATAATAAGATTTGTAACACCTAATATTAAAAGAAATGGCGTTAGAAGTGTAGCCACAATATTGGGGCAAAGGCATAATCCCTGAGGAAATCCATCACATGTATATAGACTTGCCTCAGAAAAATCGCTACAACTTTAAATTTAATAGCAGAATTTTTTTGTGCTGGATACTTTTTTAATGAGGTTTACGCCGATATTTCATACCATCCTATGTTCTACTTGCTCGTATTACAGTAGCTAAATTACACAACTCAAAAACGCTAATGTTCTTTCCTCGTCCATGGTTCAATTTTGCTGGATAAAGGAATACAGTCATAATAATCTCATAATGACTTCTCCATGCTTTTTGCAGATTTTTCCTACTGTAAATGGACGTGGAAATTCGGGTCATATTTTAGTTTTTAAATACAACACGTCATGTATAACCTCGGCCAACTTCCACTAACACTAAGACTAAATCTTATTTTTGCTTAATTATAGTGCCAGAAGATTTTAATTACTTTGAAATGAAACGTACTCACAATGTCATATAAGACTTGCCCATGTTCATTTACAGGCAACTTTTCGACGTTTCCTTGTAAAAATAATGGTATGAATGTTGATTAGTTAAGCGGAAGATACATTGTAACTCTTTAGTTAATGAGTTGATTAAACCAACTTCATCATCAAGAACCATGATCCTTATTGGCTAGCTTGGTGGCATGTAACGTACCATAACCAACGTATTTGCAAGTGGCTTCCACATGACAAGGTAATAATAGTATAGGTGATTATTTACTCCATTCCAGTGCGCATAAAAAAAGATGATAAAAACAATTGGCAAAAAATTGGGTGGAACCTACAAAATGAGTTTTTTTTTAATAGTTTTGTTCTTTGCTCGTTTCCCAGAATTAGCTCGTACAAATTCCATAGGCTTAATACCTATATGGTTATGAATTAAGAATAGCCTCCAGAATCGTACAACGAAAGTGTTTTCATCCGGAATGATACCACTGACCATGAGCTTCTGACGTTTAAATAAGAATCGTCTGCGAAGATCTTTTTAGAGTGACAAAAAAATAGGCATATGTATGTATGCAAACCGGGGAAGACATAATCTGCTGTATCAATTAAAAACTCTGGACTTTTGATAGAAAGAAATAGGGAAAGCGCTTAAACTAATGCCTGACAACTTCTGCTCAAATTTCTCAAGTCTCCCCAAAGTAATTCTTAAGCAGAAGTAAAAGTACTCTCCGGCGAGTGGTTAGTCTTCACATTTAAAATATTTTTCAACAAAATTGAATAGAAAAATATAGCTAATCAATTAATTGTTCAATGTTACTTCATGCAATCACACTGCCTGGAAAAAATCTGACAAAATACCAAAACTTTCTGTAGCTCGGTGGAAGCGTACATAACTTCGTGTATTCCTTGCTCACTGATTTTTTTTGGATAAATTGTACAGTGTACATCAAGTCTGAAGCAGTTCAAGATCAAGAGTGTCATTCTGTACTAGACAATGAGAGTGACCGTCAAGTAGGGAGCATGCACGTGCATGGTATTCAATGGATTTCCTTTGGATTGATCTCTGAAATCTTACACGAAGACCAAATAAATCCTTGGCATTGTATATTTGTCTCTTCTATCCATGTAAACTTTTGAAAAAAAGGGCTTGTACAATTAATTAGAAGCGACCGTGATGAAGAACATCCGTTTTGCACTCTCTCAGACGATAAAAAACCCCGAGGATTTAATGCGTTGAGCGTGATTTGTAGAATGTGGCAAATATCATCTGTATATGCATACCATCTCACAAGTTTAGTAGCCAAATTAGGAACTTATGTCGCAGGCCAAATGTGGGACATTCTGCATTAACTATAGTTGAAACAAATAATTACCAATGCTAAGATTAGTTAGATTATTTAAAAAATGTACATTATATGTACTAGAATATGGATGTAACAGGAACAGTGTGGCTTGAAGTTCGTAGGGTAAAACCGGTAATGTGTGCAGATAGTTGCGGTAATTCCAGTGTAAATTGTGCGTTTGAGTGATAGATTGGAACGAGAAATGAAATTGACTCCAAAAGAAGGTCTTGACAAAGCCGTTGTGAACTTGTGATCACACTTGCGTGAATGTTGAGGTTTCCACTCGAGCTTGTAGTGAGTGACAGCAAGACGTAAATCATGAACGGGAAATCCCTAAACTCATTTGTGACCAAGAATGTACATCAAACATATTGCCATCCTTAGATGTTTTCGCATTATCCACTTTGGAACATCTTTACACTAGTTGCATGTGTTAAATTTGCTTTGTACACAAAATACGATCTATTGGCTATTGAATCACAAAAGGAATTAATTGGTTGTACGAATTTATATATTAAAAAATATGAGAGGTGAGAGAATTTGTTTGATCTCCAATACTAAATTTGCTTTGGAATTCCAGTTCTTTCTTCTAGTCATGATGACGTGGACGCCATTGGACGTGTTCGCCGGATATCCCGAAAGTAATTGTTGTGAAAATAAACAGCATTACTACTACTACTCGCCACCTGCCACTCCGCCTCCGAAACAATATCCCTTTCTCCCGGCCCCACCGGGACAGACGCCGACTTGTGCAAGGAATGGAAAAACCTTTTGTGTCAAAATTGACACATATCCAACGTAAGTGTTCGGTGATTAGGAATACGGGTTTTGTGTCCGGTAGACATGTACATATTTTCTAGGAATTTCTAGAAAAAATCCTATTTTTGCAAAATAATAAAGCTGTCGAGCGCCGGTGAAGGAAATTATCACTGGATCATTTCAGCCATTAATTCGGAATAGGTTTTAAAATTTGCGATGGCTAGTTGGCTAATTTTCAGTTTCCCTTGAGTAAAATTTTAACTTTTCATGTTTTTTTCTTCCGCTCCTCCTGTTTTTAGGGAGCTCATCCGTTACTTGTTGTACAGATGGGGAAGGACCTACGGTCCCTTCATCGTCTCCGAATCAGACACCCCCTTCATTCCTCCGAAGGAGCCGGACATCACCTACGGCTACGAGTACCCCCCTGGAACGCCCTACGAAGCTCCACAAACCTACTATGACAGCAATAGTTTCAGCAATTACAACTACACCCGGCTCCCAACGACACACTACAACCCAGAGACAAGTCATCAGTATCAGGAATACCACACTTCCCCAGCACAACATGAGACCAGGCAGACGTACAACTACTTGGCCAATAATAATCACGCAGAACAGAGGATGCAGGAGGTGTCCCCGAAGCAGATTGTAGCTCAGACCATGCCACCTGTGGCGCAGTCCTACTGGTGGAATCATCGACGTCATAACCGGGCAACCTTCCCTTCCCCTCACCATCCCCTCCGGGTGAAGAGGCAAGTGAACACTGATCAGGTAAGGTATTGTAGGTATTTCACGGAAATGTATTATTCGGATTCCCTACATTTAGCCTCGCATAAGGGTCCTTGCAAGCACAATCCGCCAGAATTAGGCGGGGAGCTCCGGAAACGCGCCGGTATAAATTGTCATTGCCGAATTTGCGCAATGTCTACCCATCGAATGGGCAGATATATCATGGGAGAAAAAAGCTACAGATTACTGCACGTAACCGCTCAGATAGCACAGATCGAGCTGAATTGCGCCGTTAAATGCGCTTTACTCTCTGAAACCGAGGACACTTACGAAAACATGGCTCTTTCAAAGTTATAAGCTGCTGCATTTCCGACGATAAATAATCAGTGTAAACTCCGCCGGGTAAAATGGCGCATTATGAACGCTCGAGTTGCCCTTTGACACACCCTTTGACACACGTGAATGTTATGCACATATTTTACGCCAATCCTCTAACACATGCACATAAATTGACGCATTTCCTGCAGCAAATTTGCATGTTTGCGCAGGCGGACACAACAGATGCATTTCAAGCGCGAACTGACTGCCGAACACGTCTTTTAAGCGCCAATAAGAGTATTCTGTGCTAGCTGGGCGGGACGGAGATTTTTGGCCCCAAAACAGATTGTTGCGACGGTGCTGCGCGAAGAAAAAGCGCGAAAAAAAACACAAAAAAATGCGCCGTAAATGGCTGTCGGTCACGCGTAGTAAGTCATAGCCTAAACTGATAGCTTCAGGGCTGCGCTTTTTTTTTCTTTGGCGCTAAAAATGTGCTCATTCCTTATCCAGCGTATTTTAGGGGTCATATCATTGACCCAGAAATGTTTGATTTTTCTCCACAGTTGTGTCCCGTGAGGAGTCAGTACCTGACACCGCAGGCGGCAATGAATAAAGAAGGGAATTGGATGTACGTGGTCAACATGAATGGGGACACTCGGTATGTGCAGCAGGTGAAGACGGAGAACTGCATCAATCCGGGAGGACCTTGCAACAATCTCTGCTCACCCGCCCCAGGCTACAGGTCATCCTGTCGTCAGCTCATGGTTCAAAAACGACTCGTGGCTCTCGCCGAGAGCGGTGATCGCTTGCTCAGTGACGTCTTCTGGTTTCCCAGTTGCTGTATTTGCGAAATCAAATCTGCGTAATAAGTACATTGGGACATTGTTCGTAAATCCTTCCCATACAAAATGTTCTCCAGTAGGGGATTCACTACCACCAGAGGACGTCCTGGCGTGTTTCCCATCTGTCCGATGCACATTTTCACCTTTTAATCCTTCATTTCAACTCAATATTTGATGAGTTTGTGGATTTTCCAACGTGTTCTAGGTTGTTTCACTTCCTTTTAAGCATATGCCTTGACGTTATGTCCTCACGAAGTCTCAATAAATTCATCAACTTATTCTTGCGCTTGTGTATAATTCGTTTTGAATCCACTTTTGTAAACCTTGTGTAATTTATTAGTGTTTCGAAATACTTTTTTTTTCAATGTATGTATACTTTTACTCACGGATGATTTGGAAGGACATGTGACTTTGGGGTGAAAAAATAAGAACTTGTAGCTCTTCTGACAACTTCTCTGACCTCTGACATTCCATTACGAACTGGTACGGAAAACTTCATTTGAATCATTCGATGGTCAATAATAAAAAGGAATAATGATCATTTACCAAGTTTATGAAATACAATTCATGTCTGCATTGTTTGTTATTGTTCGGGTTTTTGAGATCCGCACGCATGCATAATTTTTTGAGCTGATTTATTTACCTCGTATTAATCTACCTAAATACTATTGTCAGTTACGTTTTGTTCCCAATTTTGTTAAGTACCAGTTTGCTAATTAACAATTAGCACTTAGCAGCACATTGGAATTGGGGAAAAAAAATAAAACAACTGATTGACAAAAATATTTGTAAATCGGATGCAAGCGTCGTCCCAAATACACGTTTGAACCCCTCAACTTATAGTCATAGGTCATAATTGTCCAGGTCAGGTGGATACTTTAAAAGTACAAGCTACAAGGAATCAATGTTAGTACGGCTCAATACATATCACGCAGCAGTACTAAATACTGCGCCAGTATTTTCGTGGGAGTTTAAAGTCCTACAGCATTTCACGATTTCTCCATGTTTTTCTCATTTCACGTGCACCACGTGCTGCGCGTTGGTTCTCGTAATAAAAAGCTTTTGGAACAGCGTTTGTGTATGAATTAATTAGTGCCGTGGTTAACTCTCCAGATTACTTCAGTTACAATTCCAGGGAGACTGGAGACAATTAGTTGTTGATTGGAAATTGTAAGTACAAATTTATTCCTATTCTCGTAGTTTTACCTACTTTATGTATACTAGCAGTCAAGCCCAATCCAAAACTGTCCTGCTGACTTCAAGCTGGTCTAGGGGTTACCGCCACCGGCTTCAACAGTTTTGTGAACGTTCTTCGTGTTTTACCACCATAATATCTTCATTGTAGTCGAATTTAACCTTTGCTTATGCAGGAGGAAGACCAGTGTTTTTCTGTGATTGTAAAATTTAATGTAAAAGACTGAATGAAGTCGTTTCGACCTCTATATTTTTTTATCGCCATTAGCAGTTATGATACGATGATTTGAACTTACACGAAAGGTGAAACTAGTAACTGATGTATTTTTTTTTTACTTTTAGAAAAATGGGACCTTATGGAGGCGGTCGTGGCGGAGGGAATAGTTATGGAGGCGGCCGAGGTAAGATTGTATTCAAGCCAACCTGAAATTGTATTCCCGTTGTTTTGCTGTTGCTGTAACTACTTTCGACAACTCGATTTGTATGAAGGATATGTTGACGAGATCGTTATATATAACATATAGTATAAGTCAATTTGTTTTTTCAATGTTACAAGAACATCACCGTGAATTACTTTCACTTTGAGCTGCTGGTTTAAACAATGAGGTTTCGCTGCCCAATGAAAATTCGTCCTGCAACCTATTATCTTCTACATTGTTTGACATAGGAAGAAGCTGGTTGCAAATTTAATGTTTTTGAACGCTCAAAATATTTGATTGTCTGAAAAGCAGTGCAATCAAAGTTATTTCCACCGTTCATTTCCATATTTAAAGTTGGCCGGTGGCAATCAATGTTTCTCATGCCACTCATGGTAAACGTACACTATTCAATGATGAAGTTTTGGGGAACGGCCTTTCACTGTAGGAACAAACACAAAACTGGGTAATTATTCAGGTGATTGCGAACTAGAAACTTACGTCGGCGAAGCAGGCATTGGTTTTTGGTCGCAACGCATTTCATGGCTAGTGAAGTAAAAAGTGTGTAAATTATGTACACATTTATACACACATAGATTTAGTTATGAGTTGTCCATGTGGATGGATTTTTTTATCCGGTCATGATTTAGAATAATGCTTTTAATGAAATTTTAAATGTGCTTAAATGGAGATGTTCATTCAAAAGAACCGCACATCGTTACTTCATTTGTTTAGATGTATTTGTTATCCACATATGTTCGGTATTTCAGGTGGTGGAGGAAGAGGCGGGTTTGGCGGAGGACGTGGAGGAAGAGGCGGTTTTGGAGGAGGCCGCGGGCGTCAAGATGAAGGTCCACCAGAAAGAATCATTCCTCTTGGGCATTATTTACACCCTTGCCAAAATACCTTAGTTTGCAAAGTCGAAATAGAAGACGTACCGTATTTTAACGCACCTATATATCTTGAAAACAAACAGCAAATAGGAAAAATTGACGAAATCTTGGGAAGTCTCCGAGATTATTACGTTTCAGTGAACCTTAATGACGATGTAAAGGCCACATCCTTTAAAATGAATGATACGGTACGGCACCCGTTTCTGCAGTTTTTAAGCATTTATGCCCAGATTAGAAGCTTCGGACATTGGCGATAATTTAACTAATTTCTGTTTAGGTGTTCATTGATCCAGCCAAAATACTTCCACTGGCAAGATTTTTACCAGGAAATGAAAGTAGAGGTCGAGGCGGGGGTCGTGGAGGTGGTCGAGGAGGCGGACGTGGAAGGGGCGGGGGTGGACGAGGTGGCTTTGGAGGAGGTGGTCGCGGGGGAGGTGGTGGTCGAGGTGGATTTGGTGGTCGTGGAGGGAATCGAGGTGGAGGACGTGGCTTTGGTGGAGGACGTGGTGGGGGCGGGAG